>CAKNZM010000017.1:0-17330 GCA_932273695.1 Apotomis betuletana | reverse complement strand
AATTAATTAGAAGAAATTAACAAGACGGGGCAAAAGCTAATAATATTTAGTTGTGTGGTTGTAAGATGGCGTTAGTAGTTTATACTACCATAACATATATCGAAAGGTACAGATTTCATCATCTGTATCTTTCGATATTATGTTCGTTTACCCCGTTAGAGAGCCTGTTCTGGGGACCTTACTGCACTGAAAAAAATGGTTTGTTGGATTTACCAAATTAGCAAAGGTTGGCTAAATTACATGGAAACTACGATAAATATAACAAAACCTCGCTGTTGAACTTACAAAACTAAAAAGGTTGAAGTTGGTACCAGAGTTCTGATGTAAATTAACAAAGAGTATTGTATATTTTACCAAACAAACCTCAACAATTTAGTTTGGTTGATTTTATCATAGCAATATGATAAATATAACAAGACCTCGCGGTTGATCTTACAAAACAACAAAGGTTGAGGTCAAAATATAGTCCCTACCAGAGTTAAATAGTATAAATTAACAAATAACATTGTACATTTTAACAAACAAATTTCTACAAATTAGTCTGGTTGGTTTTATTATATAAATATGATACATATAACAAGACCTCGCGGTTGAACTTACAAAACATCAAAGGTTGAGGTCAAAATATAGTCCCTACCAGAGTTAAATAGTATAAATTAACAAAAAAACATTATACATTTTACCAAACAAATTTCTACAAATTAGTCTGGTTGGTTTTATTATATAAATATGATAAATATAACAAGACCTCGCGGTTGAACTTACAAAACAACAAAGGTTGAGGTCAAAATATAGTCCCTACCAGAGTTAAATAGTATAAATTAACAAATAACATTGTACATTTTAACAAACAAATTTCTACAAATTAGTCTGGTTGGTTTTATTATATAAATATGATACATATAACAAGACCTTGCGGTTGAACTTACAAAACAACAAAGGTTGAGGTCAAAATATAGTCCCTACCAGAGTTAAATAGTATAAATTAACAAAAAAACATTATACATTTTACCAAACAAATTTCTACAAATTAGTCTGGTTGGTTTTATTATATAAATATGATAAATATAACAAGACCTCGCGGTTGAACTTACAAAACAACAAAGGTTGAGGTCAAAATATAGTCCCTACCAGAGTTAAATAGTATAAATTAACAAATAACATTGTACATTTTAACAAACAAATTTCTACAAATTAGTCTGGTTGGTTTGATTATATAAATATGATAAATATAACAAGACCTCGCGGTTGAACTTACAAAACAACAAAGGTTGAGGTCAAAATATAGTCCCTACCAGAGTTAAATAGTATAAATTAACAAATAACATTGTACATTTTAACAAACAAATTTCTACAAATTAGTCTGGTTGGTTTTATTATATAAATATGATACATATAACAAGACCTCGCGGTTGAACTTACAAAACAACAAAGGTTGAGGTCAAAATATAGTCCCTACCAGAGTTAAATAGTATAAATTAACAAATAACATTGTACATTTTAACAAACAAATTTCTACAAATTAGTCTGGTTGGTTTTATTATATAAATATGATACATATAACAAGACCTCGCGGTTGAACTTACAAAACATCAAAGGTTGAGGTCAAAATATAGTCCCTACCAGAGTTAAATAGTATAAATTAACAAAAAAACATTATACATTTTACCAAACAAATTTCTACAAATTAGTCTGGTTGGTTTTATTATATAAATATGATAAATATAACAAGACCTCGCGGTTGAACTAACAAAACAAAGTTTGAGGTCAAAATATAGTCCCTAACAGAGTTAAATAGTATAAATTAACAAAAAACTAAAATTTTGCATGCATGTATAAATCGGATGACAATGCAATACTATTATGACATAGAGCTGATCTGATGATGGAGCTGGAAGGTGGCCATAGGAACTCCGTAATTAAACGAAGCAACCCCACCGAGTTTGGGCTAGTTTAATTCGTCTTGACGATTACTTTGATACTATATGGTAACCAGGTTCTGATGATGGAGCTGGAAGGTGGCCAGGTGTTCCGTTTGTTATCAACTAGGTAAGTCGTAGTAAATCTTGAATTAAAAATGCTAGAAAGTTAAAAATAAAATTAAAGAAAAATAAAACTTTTTTAAAAACAAGCTTTTATTATCTGTTGATAAAATGAACTAAAAAGTTTAAAATAAATTAACTCTAATAAGAAATATAATACCAAGGTTACCGGAGCAGAGGCAGACCGAAAAGGAGATGGCGGGATGACCTGGATGCATTTAGTAACGAGTGGAGGGAGCATGCAGCCAATAGAGACGATCAACTAGGTACGTCGTAGTAAATCTTGAATTAAAAATGCTAGAAAGTTAAAAATAAAATTAAAGAAAAATATAACTTTTTTAAAAACAAGCTTTTATTATCTGTTGATAAAATGAACTAAAAAGTTTAAAATAAATTAACTCTAATAAGAAATATAATACCAAGGTTACCGGAGCAGAGGCAGACCGAAAAGGAGATGGCGGGATGACCTGGATGCATTTAGTAACGAGTGGAGGGAGCATGCAGCCAATAGAGACGAGTGGCGCAAGAGAGGGGAGGCCTTTGCCCAGCAGTGGGACACAATATAATACTTTATAAGTTCATTGTAACCTTTAACGTTAATTAAACTTCTTCGTCTACGACAAAATTTAATTCAATATCGTACATAATTATATATTTTTGACACAAACTTTACACCTTAATTATTAAATCTTCCCGTTTTTATCACAGTCCCAATTTTATAGATAAAAGCGGAAGATTTCATAATTAATAATTAAGGTGTAAAGTTTTAGTGTAAAAATTATATAATTATGTACGATATGGAATTATTTTGTCGTAGACGAAAAAGCTTACAATGTATGTATCCTTAAAGGTTACAAAGAACTTATAAAGTGTTATATTTCTTATTAGAGTTAATTTATTTTTAACTTTATATATAATTTTTTTAACCAATAATAATTTAAGAATTTTTTAATAAGTTTTCTAAAACGGCTGTAACGATTTCGAAAGCGGGTGCGAAAAATCGATCTAGCTATGTCTCATATCTGTGAAAATTAGTTTTCACCGTATTTCAAGCAAAGCTCGCTCACCCAGGTACTGCTATACAATCTGAGATAAAATCACTGAGTCAGTATGAAAATAGTGATTTTTGGACGTCAAAATCTCGTGATCGGTAAGAGGGATTCGGTAATTAAAAAACGGTCTTACAAGATTGCAAGCATGTAGGTCAAATAGATTTTCAGTTATTTGGGGGTCAAAAGTGGCTGTTGTTGGCTGTGGCTGGCTGACTGGTGTGAGTTTTGCTTTGCCCCACTTATCCATAACCACGTCAAAACTATTCTACTAGTGCTATGTCTGAGGTAATTTTCCGTTTACTACATTTCATTGCTTAGAGGCATTAAATCGCCTGTCATTTATCGAAAATGGGACCAATTATTCATAACGACGCCAACAAAAATGTAGCGGCAAAAATACTTGAACGTGTAAGAGGTTATCAATGTAAAAGGGGTATTTTTTTCATTAAAAAATACAAGACGTTCCCGGCTTTGAATGCAATAAGAGAAAATAAAGCTGAATCTACGTCCAATGGACTATAATATTTTATAGTCTATTAACTATAAATTGACTTTGTAATCGGCAATTTTTGACAGGGCACGCGTCCATACTAATTTGGTTTCGTCCTTTGTTTGGTAAAATTTACAATATTCTTTGTTAAATGACACTATGAACTCCGGTAGGGACTGTATTTTGACCTCAACCTTTGCAGTCTTGTAAGATCAACCGCGAGGTCTTGTTATATTTATCATATTTATATAATAAAACCAACCAGACTAATTTGTAGAAATTTGTTTGTTAAAATGAAGTGGATCAAATTTAACTTGCAAGATTTGATTACAGAACGACATCAGACAGACAGACAGACAGACAGACAACGGGACAGGTGAAAGTAAATAAAAGCTTGTAATATGTATACCTAATAATATTAAGATAGGTAAGTATAATTGCCACTTACTTTTCATCGTATTATCTTACAAAAGAAGATATTATATTCACCTACTATACGATACTGTACCTACCTAATATAATTTTTACACCTTTAATTGTGGCAATAGCATGAAATTTTGCATTGTTCCTGCTTAAATACCGAAACTAACGAATTATGCATTGATGTCAATATTGCCAGTTTATTTTGTTATCTTAACGAAACGAACATTGGATTGTGTAGGTACACGCGCAACGTGCAATGGAACGGGCTATGCTCGGAGTTTCTCTGCGTGATAGAATCAGAAATGAGGATATCCGCAGAAGAACCAAGTAACCGACATTATTCAAAGGATTGCATGGTTGAAGTGGCAATGGGCGGGCCATGTAGCCCGGAGAACGGATGGTCGTTGGGGTATCAAAGTCCTGGAGTGGCGACCACGTATAGGAAAGCGCAGCGTAGGACGACCCCCGACAAGGAGGACGGATGACCTCATGAGAGTTGCGGGAAGTCGATGGATGTGGTCTGCACAGGATCGCACTTTGTGGCGAGCTTTAGGGGAGGCCTATGTTTAGCAGTGGACGTCCGTGGCTGATAGATAGAGAAATAGAATGCAAAATAACGTAGGTAGTATAATGCGAATTAATCACAGACCATAAGAATACTATAGACTGGGTATTGGGTATTACAAATTCAAATTCGTTTATTGCAAGAACATAGTAATAAATTAGGTGATACAGGTATATACAGTGTTGGTTATGTTCTACCAAAAAGGCATGCAAACAAAATAAAACAATATTCATATACTTCATTGTTACATATTACAATTTGTTACTTATGCCAAAAATAATTATTAAAACTCAGAATTTGCAGATTAAATTACATTAATTATTACATTATTTTTATAAGTATTTGCACCCCGTTTGTATGCGGCGCCATACATTTCAGATGCAAACTTAACTCAACCAGGCCAATTAAGATGGGATAAGTGAAAGTTTGTACGGAACCCTCGGTGCGCGAGTCAGAATCGCACCTGGCCGGTTTTTTTTTAATTCAGACAAGTAATTTTATTACAGCGAAATCAATAGCAGTCGGTGACAAAATCATTAGATTAAAACAGTATTATTGTTTTGCTAATCCACAATGTAATACGTGCTAGTCAGTTGACGACGAGGTTGGCGCAGTTTTAATGCACCTGCCTACTGAGCCGGCGGTCCTGGGTTCGAATCTCGGCAAGGGCAAATATTTGTGTGATGAACTCGAATATTTGTTCCTGGGTCATGGATGTTATCTATATATATTGTTTATATCTTCGTCGTTTGTTCGTCGTCGTTGTTTTGTTTCAACGTGAGATCAGTCTTAATACAAATAACTACAAATTATAATATTTGCGTAATACCTAGATGAAATAGCGTCGGAACGGTGTCTCCACAAAGCGGCGTCTGTTTTGAAGACGCCGAAAATAATTGCAAACTCGGTTTTATTAAAATGGCATAAGATTGAAACGCGGCTTACGCGGCATTGTCAAAGCCGCGTTTGTCTTTGCGACGAAACCACACCGCAGTATGCGAAATTAAGTCTTAACGAAACGGATTAAGTATTATGTTTGATTTGAGTGAATACGTAAATATAAGAGTGAGATGCTATTATTTCCCCCCTCCCGCACTACCGCACGGAACAGAGCTGTTGCGTCTGCCACAAATAGGGTTGCCACCTTTTTCTTTGACGGAAAGAAAATAAAAAGTCCGCACATAAATAAAAGAGGTACTTTTTCATCACACTTGCTCGTAAACGGTGTTATCACACGCAGAAGAAAAAGCGCAGTTACAGCCTATTTACCTCCCGCGGGAGTTATAGAAAATAAAGAATTATATATTGTCTATAAAAACAATTTACTATATTTCTTTAAACACATTTATGTTTTATTTTTCGGCTAATAACAGTTTCGTATCTGCTTTAAATATATTTATAGCATCTAAACATCTAAACTTTCTGTAAATGCTGAAGTGGCTATTTTATTAATTGTGATATTAAAAATTCAGCACTTTTAACGTTTTACGTTTTGTTAGCTGTCAAATGTCACTTATAAGCTGCGTTCAAATGACAAAACTCTTTCTCCACATGTGGATAAAAAGCGATTTTCTCTACAGATATATCAAACAATCAAAAAGGGGCTTTCCGAGCTAGTGAAGTGAAAAATATATATCATTCTTGATTATAATATCTTTAATACAGCATTCGATACACGATTCATAAAACTTCGCTCGATACAATTAATTCCCAAAATAACCTCCAATTCGAATTTTTACTTCATTTGTTTTTTTTTCTACGTGACACTATGAAACAAAAAAAAGGAGAAAAATCAATCATAACTAAAATAGTAATTTTACAGCTTCCGAATTTCAATAATTTAAGGCAATATTTTTAAAATAAATAATCATCGACAAATTCTTACGAAAAAAGATATCGCCTTACGACCCGCAAGCTCTGTCTCCGTCACTCTTTTGAAATGTGACAGGGACGGGTGGCCTGAGGAGGGGCTCGGGGCTCTGGTTTCCCTTATTTCATTTATATATATATTATTTTCATTGTATAAGCTATTCAGCAATTTTAATCCGATTCCCACAGCGGACTAAAGTTTTGCATTCGTTTTATTTTCCTATTACCACTGCTACTACTGATAGTGCTAGCATTATCTGATCGTCATCTATTTTGAAATTATTTTACTTTTCACAGTTTTCAAGTACAATACTTTATAATAAAGTCCGGTATTGACAACCCTAGCCAAGCGAGCACTCGTCATAACCAGTTGTGGTGGTGGGATATCGCCAGCCAATCCTGCGAGGGCTGCGAGTCGTGCGTTGCGTGCCGTTCTTTGTTTGTTTATTCTGTCCGCAACGCCAGGCGTCAACTGGTGTCGTGTAGGTTTCTCCTTTAATTTGCGCTTGCGCCGTTTTCGTGTTTAAAGTGTGTGAAACTAACTATTATGGACAGTGATTTTGATGATGATTTAAATGTCGGGGTTGCCGAATATTTAAAGGACTGGGGGTTATCTGAATCAACCATAACAAATTTTGAAGGTAAGTGTTTTGACCTATATTCTTAATAAGAATTATTATTTTTGTTAATAATTTAGTAATTATAGGATAAAAGAATAGAAATCTCATGCCTAGATATTAGGTACCTACCTAATTAGCTATTTTACTTTGATTAATTTACAAAACGAAATTCAGTCCAATTTACCTAATTGGTTTGGTTGACCTATTAAATATAAATTTATTTTCTTTCTAATTGTAATCTCGACCGTTTCTCGTATAGGTACATCGTATTGTAGTTTGTAGTTGACTGATGTAATGTTTTCCTTGTTTTTTAGTAAATCAGATTTCGTTCAAATTGCTTGAACACATACAGGAAACAGAAATGAGAGAGCTGATTCCTAGTTTAAAAGAAAGAATTTTATTCAAACGAGGATTGAATAAACTTCAAAATATTATTCGGGTAATTATTTTTCATTATTTTTTTCTTATTTCACAGAGTATGGAAATGATTTGTCTATGTTTTTGTTAAAAAATTACTTGTAGTGAGTGTTATGGTCCCTTATATACAATTACTTGTTACAGGCGACAGAATCTGATGAAACTCTAAGCATTGATAGCGATTTTTCTGCGCCCAGTTCCACGGCGAGCACAAGCAGTCATGAGTTCCCGACCACGGTAGAGAAATCTTATGTAAGTTCTTTTGCCTTAATTTTATGTGTATTTAAGCTTGGTACTTCTCTGTCTACCCAATATAGTCTGATGTGAATAGATTTACGTTGGCATACATTTTCATAGTATTGGGAACATTAAGTTTTCAAAACGTATCCATATTATATTTTTCCCTGACAGCATGCGTTATTTCATATTCATATTGTTTATTGCGAATCATGATCATTACAATAGATGGTATGGTAGTCATAGGTTGGTATATACATGATACCTTGTTAGGCCATTGTAATTTCTTATATACTAAGACATAATATATCAAAGACAATTTCAACTATTTTATACAGCTATAAAATGTTGTATCAGATTTTCCTCCGCGGGCGACTCGCGGGCAGGTATCAACACGTTACACAAACTAGCGCTGTCAGCGCTATCTATCTCGCTCGCGCCCGGACGGCCGAGTAGTAGACGTGGGTCGTTACGTCGTTTTCAAGAAACGTAACGAAACCAGTGACTCGGTCGCGCGTCAGCTGTTTCATAACTAGTGATTTTTGTAACTGGTTATTTTTATTCTGCTACTGTGATTGTTTGCAAAACTCGATTCGCGCGATCACCATCCCGCTCGCGCGGCTGGCCGGGACGGTGACGGCACGCGCGCGTTCTACATCTCGCTCACTCGGCTGGCTGTGGCCGGTGCAGAAGGTGAGCTCTCTCTCGCTCGATTACTCGACTCACAGATAGCAGTAATAATAAAATAACGCATTTACAAAAATCACTACTTGTTATTTGACGCGAAACTAGTGATTCGGTTACATGTCGCGTAACTAGTGACGGGAAATAACGCCCACGTCTACCGAGTAGTTGCTTTGGAAGCCTCGTACCGAGCGGCCATTGTTTTATAACGCGCGCTATCGCACTATACTTATTGACCGAGCGAACGAAGTGAGCGAAGCGTCTCTGCTTCAGCTTGGATGAAAAATAGTTGGTATATTTGGATTTCTGTTCTCGCCTAAAGGTCGCATTTCTCAACTCGACTGACTGACTCGAGTGACTCGCGAAAAAATATATATTTACTCATCAAACCTACTCACAAAATTTCATGTGAATCGGTTAGGAAAAGCGACCTCTATGCGAGAACAGAAATCCGGATATCCTAACATCCAAACATACTGGTATCAACGATTGTACACCAAAGCTGAAGCAGACGCTTCGCTAGCTCGGTCAATTATTTGAATAAACACGCTCAGACCGGATTATTTTAATTAAGACAATACCTATTGCCTACGAACATGTCAAAGAAAGCCGCCTTTTGAAACGCGCCGCGCCGCGCTTCTAGTGTTCGCAACAAATAGGTATGTGATGGTACAGCCAATGTGATTAGCTATTTATTTATTATAACAATTTTTTATTTATTAAATTTTTTATATTTTTTATTGATTCTAGTTAAGTAGGTAATTTTTCATAGCATTACTTTTTACTTTTTTACTCATTGAAGCACTTTTTAAAGATGCGAGATATGATGTCATTTTGGAAATGACCCCCTCCCCCTATAAAGTTTTGTGTTGTACACGGGTGAAAAGTTATTTTACGTCTCGTGTGTTGAATCACTCGCTACGCTCGGGATTCAATTTTTGAACCAGTCATAGAATCCTTTCGCTACCTCGTGTTTCAATTGAACACTCGCAGGTAAAATACAACTTTCCCCCCTTGTATAACAAATAACTATTTTATATCGACAATTTTTTTAGATATAATTTTTTAAGCCCTCGTTGTGACGATTGGTTGAATGACGGATGTATGCGATATTACTTTGGTCTATTCTATATAGAATTGGTAAGGAGAATTAAAAATAAAACTGTCAATGTCATCACGAATACTTTTTAGGGTTCCGTAGTCAACTAGGAACCCTTATAGTTTCGCCATGTCCGTCTGTCCGTCTGTCCGTCCGCGGCTTAGCTCCGTGATCATTAGTACTAGAAAGCTGAAATTTGGTACGAGTATGTGTATGTATCACGCCGAAAAAACGGTAATATAAAAACTAAAAAAGAAACTTTTTTCGGGTACCTCCCCTACACCTAAAGTGGGGGTGAGTTTTTTTAGGGTTCCGTAGCCAAATGGCAAAAAACGGAACCCTTATAGATTCGTCATGTCTGTCTGTCCGTCTGTCTGTCCGTCTGTCCGTCCGTAAGTCACAGCCATTTTTTTCCGAAACTATAGGCTATACTGTTGAAACTTGGTAGGTAGATGTATTCTGTTAACTGCATTAAGATTTTGATGCAAAAATAAAAAAATAATAATAAATATTGGGGGCACCCCATGCTTAGAACTGAAACTCAAAAATTTTTTTTTCATCAAACACATACGTGTGGGTTATCTATGGATAGGTCTTCAAAAATTATATCGAGGTTTCTAAAATATATTTTTTTCTAAACCGAATAATTTGCGTGACAGACGCTTCCAGTGGAAAAAAGTTGGTCCCCCTCCCCCTCTAACTTTTAAAATAAGAAAATGAAAAATCTAAAAAAAACATATGATGTACATTACTATAAAAACTACCAACGAAAATTGTTTTGAACGAGATCTAGCAAGTAGTTTTTTTTAATATTTTAATACCTAACTTTGCACCTAATTTATATGGGGCGCTATACATACCAGGTGCAAACTTAACTTAACCACTTAGGGATGGAAAGTGTTTGTACGGAACCCTCGGTGCGCGAGTCCGACTCGCACTTGGCCGGTTTTTTTTTCGTTCCAACCCTAGTGTGTGGGGTATCGTTAAATAGGTCTTTTAAAAATAATAGGGGTCTTCAAACATTATTTTTTGATAGTCAGCAGTTTTGTAATTATTCGCTCCGGAAATAAAAAAAATAGTGTCCCCCACCCCTCTAACTTTTTAACCACGGGTCATAAAAATATGGAAAAATTCATGTATATGAGGCCTTATAGGTACTTTTAACGAAAACTATATTGAATAAAATCGGTTGAGCCATTTTTGAGTTATCGCAAAATTTCCTAATTTTCTTTAAAATGACGTAAGTGCCGCGCGGTGTCCTTATACTTCGAACGTTACACATACATATTAGTTAAGTGCCATACTGGATTAAAACATTCTGCTCAAACGGCGCGTATAATCGATAAATTCCAGAAGGTAATAAGTAATTACAGTTACTTTGGCGTTTACGACCTTTTTGTGGAGGATAGGCAACTACGGAACCCTACACTGAGCGTGGCCCGACATGCTCTTGGCCGGTTTTTTAATGCTCCTTTCCAATTCCATATAGACCAAAGTAATATCGCATACATCCGTCATTCAACCAAACGTCACATCGAGGGTTTAAAAAATTAAATCTAAAAAATTAATCTATATAAAAATAAATTATTTTTAGATACTTTTTGAAAACTTAATGTTTCTAATTCTCTGCCCTTGTAATCGTGACTATAAGAGACTATAAGTGACGACGGTGGCATTTAGGTCTATTAAACACGCATTCTGAATAAATTATTATTCTGCATGCAAATATTCTGTTTCCATTTTAATGTATGCTATTTTCTTTTTGTTTAGACTGATGATTTAAAGATTATTTTAAAAACCAATAGTGCTGGAGAAATGTGTCTAGCTTCCTTAAAAAAAAATGGTAAATTAGACACTGCGGCACGCAACTACATGGTAAAATCTGTAGTGGAATATCATATGAAAAAATATGGTGAAATGAAAAAACAACAATTTCAAGATATTTCCGCACAAATTGTTACGTTAGTCCCAACTGAAGTGAAGGTATCGAAATTAAAACTGTGATTTTAAATTGTAATGAAATGAAATACCTATGTAGTTACAGTAGTTAGTTTATTATGATCACTTATTTACTCCTTGTAGTGTAAGAAATGTAGTGTAGTGCTTTTTTTTCCCAATTTTTAGGCTCAGTAGTGGTCAGACTACTTATACCAAAGGGGGCCCGGGACTTGGGTTTTTTTGCCGTTTTTGAGCATATTTTAGTTGCATCATGTAGAATACGCCAAAATAAGCATGTTTAATAATTTACACTTTTAATACTCTCCGATCAATATTTCGCGAGATATTGGGGTTCAAAGGTCAACCATTTTAAAGGGCTCTGACTTAGAAAAATTCGGAATCGTGAAATTTATCGAGCAAAAACGAGCGAAAAAATCACGTTTGTTGTATGGGAGCCCCTTTATTCTGGTTTTTAGTATTTGTTGTTATAGCGGCAACAGAAATACATCATCTGTGAAAATTTCAACTGTCTAACTATCACGGTTCATGAGATACAGGCTGGTGACAGACGGACGGGACGGACAGCAGTCTTAATAGTAATAGGGTCCCGTTTTACCCTTTGGGTACGAATACGGAACCCTAAAAACTATCATTTCCATATTGTTAGGTTGATATTCATGACAAATACCTACACTTAATGGTTATTTTAATTTCCTTGACTTTCATGCTTAGTTCCTTATAATTTTTACAAAAAAATTGTTTTCCATAGGAGACATACTACATTCCGAGCCAAAAGTTTGGCAGTAATAAATATATTCCGGCAAGGGGAAAACTTGCTGACAAATATAACAATCACAAACGTTTGCTACGAAAGAGTGGGGTAATAATAAACGAAAGGAGAGCCCACGCGAGCACCGACGATGTTCCGGCTGACACAGCTGCCAGTACACCAGTATCTAATGAAGAATATGAAGAGTTAAAACTTGGCTGAAATACAACAAGGAGCCAGTGCCCGAAGTAATCGAGAATTGGAGGAAAACATCCAAATTGCGCCTTAAGGAACTACAATCCGAAAAATATGCAAACATACATGACGTCGTGAACGATTGGCCCTCATATAAATTGAGTTTCGGATACAAGTTGGTAAGTTGTGACCCTTTTTAAGCCCTATCCACACAGCGAGCGGGCGCAGATCGGCCCGAACCGTCCCGCGCCCGCTTGCTTTGTGGATTGGGCTTTACAAGTTTTCTATTAAATTACCCCGTATATTTGTATGTTAGTTTAAAATCTTGTGAGCAATATTTGACATAATTTGTACCTGATTACGCAATGTTTTCGAGCGTGCATAAGGTAGAAATAAAGTGGCTAAATCTGCTGAAGCATATCTGCCATCTTATTTCCTTGCAAACTTAATGAAAACCACTGTGTGGGGAAGCCTTAATGTGTATTTGATTGTAAAGGATCATTGATCAATTTGACCATCCTGGGGTCATCTACGAAACTACCGGGCATATACTTTAGAAATTAAATGAAATGAATGAGAAAATAGTTCTTAACTTATAGATATCAATATCCAGTATAAAGTAAACTGACACTAAAACAGTATGTTGAGTACATACTTAGTGTACGTTTATTTTATAGTGGACTTTGCAATATTTCGATGCATGCTACTCCATTTACGACTGTTATATTAAAGAAGGTACGGAACTCTTACTTTGGCTGAAACGTGATGAAGAACAAGATACCCAGGGCTAGATACTGGCCACGAGCAAACCCATTCGCAATCAAAAAAATATATATATACTCATCATAATCGTTTTTTTTTTTCAGATTGAACTGGATTTCGAAACCAAGTTTAAAGGATCAGAGCTCTGTCTATTCAAAAAATGGCCCATATTTTTAGAGAAAGCGCTTAATATTTGAAAACGATTAAAGCTGCTTCTGTCTACATTAAATTAATTGAAGAAAATCCAAGTGAAGGTTGGTTATCATTACTATACTCGTATCGACTAAACTTTCACGAATAAAAAAAATGCTACCTATTTGGCCATACGTAATTCGGGCAAATTTTTTTTTCACGTATTGTATAATTATAGCGTTAGAACTAATTAAGTCAACGTAAATGTATCATAACGTATTTCATTTTTACTTTTCAGATGTTAGAGACTTCTGTTATTGCGCGGCAATTGGATTTAAAATAGTTCCAACTGTGAGAATACAGTGCCAAGATACAGCTGGCAAAAAAAAAGCCATAAAGCCAAGCATTCAAGAAGCTATGAACAGTTTCATTCTTCATGCAAAGGTAGGTCTAGTTTCACTTTTAACATTATTGTGAGCTGACTACTTTCCATATTTACGGCGATAGCCGCGTCCACACTGGGCGAGCCGCCTCGCACGGCAATTGCCGCGCGCGGCGGCGCGCTCTGTGTGTACGCGCCTCGCCCGCGGCGCCCGCACGCTTTGCCTCGGCCGAGCGCTGCCGCGGCCGAGCCGCGCGCTGTCGGTTTTTGTCCGTGCTCAAAGGTGCCTCGGTCGTTTGCCGCGCGCAGTGTGGACGTACACGTGTTTGCTTCGGTCAAATTATAACAGATAAAACAAAATGGCGTGCGACACTTACGTATTACGCGAAACGGAATAACCGTAACTAAATATTATGTGCTATTTGTTTGTTTTAAAGATAAAAAAATATTGAATTAGCTTTTTTTTGGAAAATTCTTTGTATGAACGTAGCAACAAGTCAAAAATCAAAAGCTGATTGCGTGCGGCGGCGCCATATTGTTTTATCTGTCAAATGGGCGAACAAGACGGCTCGGGTTTGCGCGCGCGGCATTCGGTGAGCGTAATTTCATCCAATGCCCGAGGCATGCGCCGAATGCCGCGCGTGGCAATTGCCTCGCGACTTTCAATAATTCAAATTATTTAAAGCTACAGAAAAATCTGTAATTTTTTTCTTAGAATAAGGAAGGTTATTTCAATTTATAAAAAAGTTTTGAAAATTTTCATCCATTCCCCATTGCAATACTAAAGCAATAATAAATTCTCAGTGTCAACACTGACTACGTATTATAAAAAAAATACGTTTAAATGTAAACAATTCATTCTAATTTTCCAGAACCAAAGCGAAATCCTCACCCAGCTGGACTATCGGCGAAAAGCCCAAATTGCTAAGGGTCTACGGTGCCAACCCATCATTGTTGCTGTCGGACCAACCATCGATGCCCTAAAGGACTTTTATGTTGCGTATGATAACATCCTTTATAAAATAGACTCGTTCTTGAAAGCACTGGATGTATGCTTCAAAACTTTTCACTGCCTGGACGCAGAATATCCACAGAAGCCGTTCACATTTGGCTATTTCTGCAAAAATATTAATATTTTTATAACATTGACACAAAATTAGACAAAAAGCTTTCGGGAGTCTCATCATTTATCTCTGACTTGGAATAAGTGAGTTGTTTGCTAAATTTAATCAAAATGTTTGTTTGTTTCAAATGTCTCGCTTCAGTTGAAGATTACAAAGATTTTTGTGAACATTTAAAAGATCATCATAACTTAAGTGCAAACGCAACATATCGCTGTAAACAGTATCAATGTGATCGCGAATATCAAAATGTACGGTCTTTTAGACGCCACTTAATTTCCCAACATTTGAATGCACAAACAATTTTTAATCGAAATCTCCCTACAAATGATTCCGTTTTAAGTGAAAATATACATGATACGTGTAGTTTGTTAGATCCTTGTGAATCCTTTGAATATCATCCTCTAAACATTGGTCGTGAGAACGCTTTGGATACTGCCCATAGTATGTTAGAGAAATCTGCCGCTACGTTAGCGCTTTCATTATTCAGTGACGGTGGGGTTAACCGAAAAACTGCTCTTAAGATATTAGAAAATATTCAAGTTCATATTACCCAAGTTCTTGGTGATATTTTTAAACATGTAATGCCTATTTATAGTGAGTTCAGTCAAAGTGAAATAGATAATATACATAAACTGATTTCAAATCCTTTTGGTAATATACGCACAGAATATCAAATTATAAAATACTTTACAGATATCAATTGCTACATTGCTCCTGAAAAATACATTATTAATGAAAATGTTTCTGAGAATACAGTCAACACTTCAGTAATGCTTGCACCTAAATCCTGTACCGGGGCCAAATTACCACTTCGCTTAGTGTTCAAGAAAATTTTTGAATTACCCAAGTTTTACAAATTAGTTTCAAATACATTAAAACCTAACGAAGTTGATTTTCCAAATTTTGCTCACAGTTTAATTTGGCAAAAAAAAATTGCAAGTAAAGAAAGCAAACTCTGTTGTCCTTTTTTTATATATTTCGATGATTTCGAATGTAATAATCCCTTAGGAAGCCACGCCGGTGTACATTCAATATCAGCTGTATATTATCAATTTCCTACTATGCCACAGGAATATCTTTCACTGCTGGATAATGTGTTTGTTGCAATGTTGTACAACTCTTCTTTTAAGATATACGGTAATCACTCGGCATTCTACGAACTCATTAAAGAATTAACATATTTAGAGGAAGAAGGTATAGATATAAACACTGAAAATGGTAAAGTGAAAATCTATTTTATACTTGGGATGATATTAGGGGACAATTTAGGACTAAACACAATTCTCGGATTTTCTAAATCTTTCAGCAGCAATTACTACTGTAGAATATGTAAAAGTCACAAATCTATAATGAAAAAACAAACCAAAGCAGATAATGCACTATTAAGAGATCAGGATAATTATGCAAATGACCTTGAGCAAAATAATGTAACAGAAACAGGAATAAGCGAATATTGTTGTTTTAACGATATTCCTAGCTTTCACGTAGTGGATAACTGTTGTGTTGATATTATGCACGATATTTTTGAAGGAGTGTGTCATTACGACTTAGCACATATTATTTTGTATTATACTGAAATATTACACTGTTTTGACCTGGTCACTTTAAATAATCGCTTAAAATTATTTGACTATTCAGTTACAGAGCTTAACAATACGTCTGTTTGCATCAAGCAAGAACATTTAGTTCGTAGAAAGTTTAAAATGTCAGCTTCGGAAATGTTGATGTTTGTACATTTGTTCCCTCTACTAGTTGGAGATTTAGTTCCTAGTGACGATCCCGTATGGCAATTTTTAATAATCTTACTAAAAATAATTCAGATGATATTATGTAGTGTTGTTGTAGATGCTCCGACTGTAAAATTATTAGAATCTTTAATTACTGAACATCATGAAAATTACATTAATATTTTTAATGATACATTGAAACCGAAACACCATTTGATGTTACACTACCCGCATATAATTGAGCAGGTGGGCCCCTTAAAGCAATTATGGTGCATGAGATTTGAAGCTAAACACAAAACATTGAAAAACACAGCCCATATCATAACTTCTAGAAAAAACATATCTCTAACGTTTGCTAATGAAAGAACAGTTAGCATTTGCAAACAGACTTTTTGTAAAAAAAGGATTAGAGTCTCGAGTGGAATTAGGAAAAGTAACTGTACGGGAGTCGCGTTTGGATATTTCTCGCATTAACGATACTTCTAATCAAGATATTGATTTATCTTGTGATTTTCAATGGATACGTTTTAAGGGCACAAAGTATAACCCAGGAATGATAATAGTTAATACTGATGAAAATGATATATATTTTTTCAAATTAGAAAAAATTTTTCGTTCTAAATATTCTATGAGTTTATATTTTCTATGTAAATCATTAAAATGCTCTGGTTTTAATGATCATTTTCAAGCTTATTCAATTGAAGGAGAAAACGATTCCATGGAGCTGTTGAAACCAGAAAATTTAATTATTTCTCCCACTAATGTTCATGTTATTGCCACAGGTGAAGCTTATTGTCGATTGA
>CAKNZM010000016.1:0-15423 GCA_932273695.1 Apotomis betuletana | reverse complement strand
ATTTAGTGTTCCCGTCGGATGAGCGGGTACACTGAAAAAAATGGTTTGTTGGATTTACCAAATTAGCAAAGGTTGGCTAAATTACATGGAAACTACGATAAATATAACAAAACCTCGCTGTTGAACTTACAAAACTAAAAAGGTTGAAGTTGGTACCAGAGTTCTGATGTAAATTAACAAAGAGTATTGTATATTTTACCAAACAAACCTCAACAATTTAGTTTGGTTGATTTTATCATAGCAATATGATAAATATAACAAGACCTCGCGGTTGATCTTACAAAACAACAAAGGTTGAGGTCAAAATATAGTCCCTACCAGAGTTAAATAGTATAAATTAACAAATAACATTGTACATTTTAACAAACAAATTTCTACAAATTAGTCTGGTTGGTTTTATTATATAAATATGATACATATAACAAGACCTCGCGGTTGAACTTACAAAACATCAAAGGTTGAGGTCAAAATATAGTCCCTACCAGAGTTAAATAGTATAAATTAACAAAAAAACATTATACATTTTACCAAACAAATTTCTACAAATTAGTCTGGTTGGTTTTATTATATAAATATGATAAATATAACAAGACCTCGCGGTTGAACTTACAAAACAACAAAGGTTGAGGTCAAAATATAGTCCCTACCAGAGTTAAATAGTATAAATTAACAAATAACATTGTACATTTTAACAAACAAATTTCTACAAATTAGTCTGGTTGGTTTTATTATATAAATATGATACATATAACAAGACCTTGCGGTTGAACTTACAAAACAACAAAGGTTGAGGTCAAAATATAGTCCCTACCAGAGTTAAATAGTATAAATTAACAAAAAAACATTATACATTTTACCAAACAAATTTCTACAAATTAGTCTGGTTGGTTTTATTATATAAATATGATAAATATAACAAGACCTCGCGGTTGAACTTACAAAACAACAAAGGTTGAGGTCAAAATATAGTCCCTACCAGAGTTAAATAGTATAAATTAACAAATAACATTGTACATTTTAACAAACAAATTTCTACAAATTAGTCTGGTTGGTTTGATTATATAAATATGATAAATATAACAAGACCTCGCGGTTGAACTTACAAAACAACAAAGGTTGAGGTCAAAATATAGTCCCTACCAGAGTTAAATAGTATAAATTAACAAATAACATTGTACATTTTAACAAACAAATTTCTACAAATTAGTCTGGTTGGTTTTATTATATAAATATGATACATATAACAAGACCTCGCGGTTGAACTTACAAAACAACAAAGGTTGAGGTCAAAATATAGTCCCTACCAGAGTTAAATAGTATAAATTAACAAATAACATTGTACATTTTAACAAACAAATTTCTACAAATTAGTCTGGTTGGTTTTATTATATAAATATGATACATATAACAAGACCTCGCGGTTGAACTTACAAAACATCAAAGGTTGAGGTCAAAATATAGTCCCTACCAGAGTTAAATAGTATAAATTAACAAAAAAACATTATACATTTTACCAAACAAATTTCTACAAATTAGTCTGGTTGGTTTTATTATATAAATATGATAAATATAACAAGACCTCGCGGTTGAACTTACAAAACAACAAAGGTTGAGGTCAAAATATAGTCCCTACCAGAGTTAAATAGTATAAATTAACAAATAACATTGTACATTTTAACAAACAAATTTCTACAAATTAGTCTGGTTGGTTTTATTATATAAATATGATACATATAACAAGACCTTGCGGTTGAACTTACAAAACAACAAAGGTTGAGGTCAAAATATAGTCCCTACCAGAGTTAAATAGTATAAATTAACAAAAAAACATTATACATTTTACCAAACAAATTTCTACAAATTAGTCTGGTTGGTTTTATTATATAAATATGATAAATATAACAAGACCTCGCGGTTGAACTAACAAAACAAAGTTTGAGGTCAAAATATAGTCCCTAACAGAGTTAAATAGTATAAATTAACAAAAAACTAAAATTTTGCATGCATGTATAAATCGGATGACAATGCAATACTATTATGACATAGAGCTGATCTGATGATGGAGCTGGAAGGTGGCCATAGGAACTCCGTAATTAAACGAAGCAACCCCACCGAGTTTGGGCTAGTTTAATTCGTCTTGACGATTACTTTGATACTATATGGTAACCAGGTTCTGATGATGGAGCTGGAAGGTGGCCAGGTGTTCCGTTTGTTATCAACTAGGTAAGTCGTAGTAAATCTTGAATTAAAAATGCTAGAAAGTTAAAAATAAAATTAAAGAAAAATAAAACTTTTTTAAAAACAAGCTTTTATTATCTGTTGATAAAATGAACTAAAAAGTTTAAAATAAATTAACTCTAATAAGAAATATAATACCAAGGTTACCGGAGCAGAGGCAGACCGAAAAGGAGATGGCGGGATGACCTGGATGCATTTAGTAACGAGTGGAGGGAGCATGCAGCCAATAGAGACGATCAACTAGGTACGTCGTAGTAAATCTTGAATTAAAAATGCTAGAAAGTTAAAAATAAAATTAAAGAAAAATATAACTTTTTTAAAAACAAGCTTTTATTATCTGTTGATAAAATGAACTAAAAAGTTTAAAATAAATTAACTCTAATAAGAAATATAATACCAAGGTTACCGGAGCAGAGGCAGACCGAAAAGGAGATGGCGGGATGACCTGGATGCATTTAGTAACGAGTGGAGGGAGCATGCAGCCAATAGAGACGAGTGGCGCAAGAGAGGGGAGGCCTTTGCCCAGCAGTGGGACACAATATAATACTTTATAAGTTCATTGTAACCTTTAACGTTAATTAAACTTCTTCGTCTACGACAAAATTTAATTCAATATCGTACATAATTATATATTTTTGACACAAACTTTACACCTTAATTATTAAATCTTCCCGTTTTTATCACAGTCCCAATTTTATAGATAAAAGCGGAAGATTTCATAATTAATAATTAAGGTGTAAAGTTTTAGTGTAAAAATTATATAATTATGTACGATATGGAATTATTTTGTCGTAGACGAAAAAGCTTACAATGTATGTATCCTTAAAGGTTACAAAGAACTTATAAAGTGTTATATTTCTTATTAGAGTTAATTTATTTTTAACTTTATATATAATTTTTTTAACCAATAATAATTTAAGAATTTTTTAATAAGTTTTCTAAAACGGCTGTAACGATTTCGAAAGCGGGTGCGAAAAATCGATCTAGCTATGTCTCATATCTGTGAAAATTAGTTTTCACCGTATTTCAAGCAAAGCTCGCTCACCCAGGTACTGCTATACAATCTGAGATAAAATCACTGAGTCAGTATGAAAATAGTGATTTTTGGACGTCAAAATCTCGTGATCGGTAAGAGGGATTCGGTAATTAAAAAACGGTCTTACAAGATTGCAAGCATGTAGGTCAAATAGATTTTCAGTTATTTGGGGGTCAAAAGTGGCTGTTGTTGGCTGTGGCTGGCTGACTGGTGTGAGTTTTGCTTTGCCCCACTTATCCATAACCACGTCAAAACTATTCTACTAGTGCTATGTCTGAGGTAATTTTCCGTTTACTACATTTCATTGCTTAGAGGCATTAAATCGCCTGTCATTTATCGAAAATGGGACCAATTATTCATAACGACGCCAACAAAAATGTAGCGGCAAAAATACTTGAACGTGTAAGAGGTTATCAATGTAAAAGGGGTATTTTTTTCATTAAAAAATACAAGACGTTCCCGGCTTTGAATGCAATAAGAGAAAATAAAGCTGAATCTACGTCCAATGGACTATAATATTTTATAGTCTATTAACTATAAATTGACTTTGTAATCGGCAATTTTTGACAGGGCACGCGTCCATACTAATTTGGTTTCGTCCTTTGTTTGGTAAAATTTACAATATTCTTTGTTAAATGACACTATGAACTCCGGTAGGGACTGTATTTTGACCTCAACCTTTGCAGTCTTGTAAGATCAACCGCGAGGTCTTGTTATATTTATCATATTTATATAATAAAACCAACCAGACTAATTTGTAGAAATTTGTTTGTTAAAATGAAGTGGATCAAATTTAACTTGCAAGATTTGATTACAGAACGACATCAGACAGACAGACAGACAGACAGACAACGGGACAGGTGAAAGTAAATAAAAGCTTGTAATATGTATACCTAATAATATTAAGATAGGTAAGTATAATTGCCACTTACTTTTCATCGTATTATCTTACAAAAGAAGATATTATATTCACCTACTATACGATACTGTACCTACCTAATATAATTTTTACACCTTTAATTGTGGCAATAGCATGAAATTTTGCATTGTTCCTGCTTAAATACCGAAACTAACGAATTATGCATTGATGTCAATATTGCCAGTTTATTTTGTTATCTTAACGAAACGAACATTGGATTGTGTAGGTACACGCGCAACGTGCAATGGAACGGGCTATGCTCGGAGTTTCTCTGCGTGATAGAATCAGAAATGAGGATATCCGCAGAAGAACCAAGTAACCGACATTATTCAAAGGATTGCATGGTTGAAGTGGCAATGGGCGGGCCATGTAGCCCGGAGAACGGATGGTCGTTGGGGTATCAAAGTCCTGGAGTGGCGACCACGTATAGGA
Source organism: Apotomis betuletana (assembly GCA_932273695.1). Classification (NCBI taxonomy): domain Eukaryota; kingdom Metazoa; phylum Arthropoda; class Insecta; order Lepidoptera; family Tortricidae; genus Apotomis; species Apotomis betuletana. The sequence goes on along the minus strand of CAKNZM010000016.1, from coordinate 10,798 downwards.
AAGCGCAGCGTAGGACGACCCCCGACAAGGAGGACGGATGACCTCATGAGAGTTGCGGGAAGTCGATGGATGTGGTCTGCACAGGATCGCACTTTGTGGCGAGCTTTAGGGGAGGCCTATGTTTAGCAGTGGACGTCCGTGGCTGATAGATAGAGAAATAGAATGCAAAATAACGTAGGTAGTATAATGCGAATTAATCACAGACCATAAGAATACTATAGACTGGGTATTGGGTATTACAAATTCAAATTCGTTTATTGCAAGAACATAGTAATAAATTAGGTGATACAGGTATATACAGTGTTGGTTATGTTCTACCAAAAAGGCATGCAAACAAAATAAAACAATATTCATATACTTCATTGTTACATATTACAATTTGTTACTTATGCCAAAAATAATTATTAAAACTCAGAATTTGCAGATTAAATTACATTAATTATTACATTATTTTTATAAGTATTTGCACCCCGTTTGTATGCGGCGCCATACATTTCAGATGCAAACTTAACTCAACCAGGCCAATTAAGATGGGATAAGTGAAAGTTTGTACGGAACCCTCGGTGCGCGAGTCAGAATCGCACCTGGCCGGTTTTTTTTTAATTCAGACAAGTAATTTTATTACAGCGAAATCAATAGCAGTCGGTGACAAAATCATTAGATTAAAACAGTATTATTGTTTTGCTAATCCACAATGTAATACGTGCTAGTCAGTTGACGACGAGGTTGGCGCAGTTTTAATGCACCTGCCTACTGAGCCGGCGGTCCTGGGTTCGAATCTCGGCAAGGGCAAATATTTGTGTGATGAACTCGAATATTTGTTCCTGGGTCATGGATGTTATCTATATATATTGTTTATATCTTCGTCGTTTGTTCGTCGTCGTTGTTTTGTTTCAACGTGAGATCAGTCTTAATACAAATAACTACAAATTATAATATTTGCGTAATACCTAGATGAAATAGCGTCGGAACGGTGTCTCCACAAAGCGGCGTCTGTTTTGAAGACGCCGAAAATAGTTGCAAACTCGGTTTTATTAAAATGGCATAAGATTGAAACGCGGCTTACGCGGCATTGTCAAAGCCGCGTTTGTCTTTGCGACGAAACCACACCGCAGTATGCGAAATTAAGTCTTAACGAAACGGATTAAGTATTATGTTTGATTTGAGTGAATACGTAAATATAAGAGTGAGATGCTATTATTTCCCCCCTCCCGCACTACCGCACGGAACAGAGCTGTTGCGTCTGCCACAAATAGGGTTGCCACCTTTTTCTTTGACGGAAAGAAAATAAAAAGTCCGCACATAAATAAAAGAGGTACTTTTTCATCACACTTGCTCGTAAACGGTGTTATCACACGCAGAAGAAAAAGCGCAGTTACAGCCTATTTACCTCCCGCGGGAGTTATAGAAAATAAAGAATTATATATTGTCTATAAAAACAATTTACTATATTTCTTTAAACACATTTATGTTTTATTTTTCGGCTAATAACAGTTTCGTATCTGCTTTAAATATATTTATAGCATCTAAACATCTAAACTTTCTGTAAATGCTGAAGTGGCTATTTTATTAATTGTGATATTAAAAATTCAGCACTTTTAACGTTTTACGTTTTGTTAGCTGTCAAATGTCACTTATAAGCTGCGTTCAAATGACAAAACTCTTTCTCCACATGTGGATAAAAAGCGATTTTCTCTACAGATATATCAAACAATCAAAAAGGGGCTTTCCGAGCTAGTGAAGTGAAAAATATATATCATTCTTGATTATAATATCTTTAATACAGCATTCGATACACGATTCATAAAACTTCGCTCGATACAATTAATTCCCAAAATAACCTCCAATTCGAATTTTTACTTCATTTGTTTTTTTTTCTACGTGACACTATGAAACAAAAAAAAGGAGAAAAATCAATCATAACTAAAATAGTAATTTTACAGCTTCCGAATTTCAATAATTTAAGGCAATATTTTTAAAATAAATAATCATCGACAAATTCTTACGAAAAAAGATATCGCCTTACGACCCGCAAGCTCTGTCTCCGTCACTCTTTTGAAATGTGACAGGGACGGGTGGCCTGAGGAGGGGCTCGGGGCTCTGGTTTCCCTTATTTCATTTATATATATATTATTTTCATTGTATAAGCTATTCAGCAATTTTAATCCGATTCCCACAGCGGACTAAAGTTTTGCATTCGTTTTATTTTCCTATTACCACTGCTACTACTGATAGTGCTAGCATTATCTGATCGTCATCTATTTTGAAATTATTTTACTTTTCACAGTTTTCAAGTACAATACTTTATAATAAAGTCCGGTATTGACAACCCTAGCCAAGCGAGCACTCGTCATAACCAGTTGTGGTGGTGGGATATCGCCAGCCAATCCTGCGAGGGCTGCGAGTCGTGCGTTGCGTGCCGTTCTTTGTTTGTTTATTCTGTCCGCAACGCCAGGCGTCAACTGGTGTCGTGTAGGTTTCTCCTTTAATTTGCGCTTGCGCCGTTTTCGTGTTTAAAGTGTGTGAAACTAACTATTATGGACAGTGATTTTGATGATGATTTAAATGTCGGGGTTGCCGAATATTTAAAGGACTGGGGGTTATCTGAATCAACCATAACAAATTTTGAAGGTAAGTGTTTTGACCTATATTCTTAATAAGAATTATTATTTTTGTTAATAATTTAGTAATTATAGGATAAAAGAATAGAAATCTCATGCCTAGATATTAGGTACCTACCTAATTAGCTATTTTACTTTGATTAATTTACAAAACGAAATTCAGTCCAATTTACCTAATTGGTTTGGTTGACCTATTAAATATAAATTTATTTTCTTTCTAATTGTAATCTCGACCGTTTCTCGTATAGGTACATCGTATTGTAGTTTGTAGTTGACTGATGTAATGTTTTCCTTGTTTTTTAGTAAATCAGATTTCGTTCAAATTGCTTGAACACATACAGGAAACAGAAATGAGAGAGCTGATTCCTAGTTTAAAAGAAAGAATTTTATTCAAACGAGGATTGAATAAACTTCAAAATATTATTCGGGTAATTATTTTTCATTATTTTTTTCTTATTTCACAGAGTATGGAAATGATTTGTCTATGTTTTTGTTAAAAAATTACTTGTAGTGAGTGTTATGGTCCCTTATATACAATTACTTGTTACAGGCGACAGAATCTGATGAAACTCTAAGCATTGATAGCGATTTTTCTGCGCCCAGTTCCACGGCGAGCACAAGCAGTCATGAGTTCCCGACCACGGTAGAGAAATCTTATGTAAGTTCTTTTGCCTTAATTTTATGTGTATTTAAGCTTGGTACTTCTCTGTCTACCCAATATAGTCTGATGTGAATAGATTTACGTTGGCATACATTTTCATAGTATTGGGAACATTAAGTTTTCAAAACGTATCCATATTATATTTTTCCCTGACAGCATGCGTTATTTCATATTCATATTGTTTATTGCGAATCATGATCATTACAATAGATGGTATGGTAGTCATAGGTTGGTATATACATGATACCTTGTTAGGCCATTGTAATTTCTTATATACTAAGACATAATATATCAAAGACAATTTCAACTATTTTATACAGCTATAAAATGTTGTATCAGATTTTCCTCCGCGGGCGACTCGCGGGCAGGTATCAACACGTTACACAAACTAGCGCTGTCAGCGCTATCTATCTCGCTCGCGCCCGGACGGCCGAGTAGTAGACGTGGGTCGTTACGTCGTTTTCAAGAAACGTAACGAAACCAGTGACTCGGTCGCGCGTCAGCTGTTTCATAACTAGTGATTTTTGTAACTGGTTATTTTTATTCTGCTACTGTGATTGTTTGCAAAACTCGATTCGCGCGATCACCATCCCGCTCGCGCGGCTGGCCGGGACGGTGACGGCACGCGCGCGTTCTACATCTCGCTCACTCGGCTGGCTGTGGCCGGTGCAGAAGGTGAGCTCTCTCTCGCTCGATTACTCGACTCACAGATAGCAGTAATAATAAAATAACGCATTTACAAAAATCACTACTTGTTATTTGACGCGAAACTAGTGATTCGGTTACATGTCGCGTAACTAGTGACGGGAAATAACGCCCACGTCTACCGAGTAGTTGCTTTGGAAGCCTCGTACCGAGCGGCCATTGTTTTATAACGCGCGCTATCGCACTATACTTATTGACCGAGCGAACGAAGTGAGCGAAGCGTCTCTGCTTCAGCTTGGATGAAAAATAGTTGGTATATTTGGATTTCTGTTCTCGCCTAAAGGTCGCATTTCTCAACTCGACTGACTGACTCGAGTGACTCGCGAAAAAATATATATTTACTCATCAAACCTACTCACAAAATTTCATGTGAATCGGTTAGGAAAAGCGACCTCTATGCGAGAACAGAAATCCGGATATCCTAACATCCAAACATACTGGTATCAACGATTGTACACCAAAGCTGAAGCAGACGCTTCGCTAGCTCGGTCAATTATTTGAATAAACACGCTCAGACCGGATTATTTTAATTAAGACAATACCTATTGCCTACGAACATGTCAAAGAAAGCCGCCTTTTGAAACGCGCCGCGCCGCGCTTCTAGTGTTCGCAACAAATAGGTATGTGATGGTACAGCCAATGTGATTAGCTATTTATTTATTATAACAATTTTTTATTTATTAAATTTTTTATATTTTTTATTGATTCTAGTTAAGTAGGTAATTTTTCATAGCATTACTTTTTACTTTTTTACTCATTGAAGCACTTTTTAAAGATGCGAGATATGATGTCATTTTGGAAATGACCCCCTCCCCCTATAAAGTTTTGTGTTGTACACGGGTGAAAAGTTATTTTACGTCTCGTGTGTTGAATCACTCGCTACGCTCGGGATTCAATTTTTGAACCAGTCATAGAATCCTTTCGCTACCTCGTGTTTCAATTGAACACTCGCAGGTAAAATACAACTTTCCCCCCTTGTATAACAAATAACTATTTTATATCGACAATTTTTTTAGATATAATTTTTTAAGCCCTCGTTGTGACGATTGGTTGAATGACGGATGTATGCGATATTACTTTGGTCTATTCTATATAGAATTGGTAAGGAGAATTAAAAATAAAACTGTCAATGTCATCACGAATACTTTTTAGGGTTCCGTAGTCAACTAGGAACCCTTATAGTTTCGCCATGTCCGTCTGTCCGTCTGTCCGTCCGCGGCTTAGCTCCGTGATCATTAGTACTAGAAAGCTGAAATTTGGTACGAGTATGTGTATGTATCACGCCGAAAAAACGGTAATATAAAAACTAAAAAAGAAACTTTTTTCGGGTACCTCCCCTACACCTAAAGTGGGGGTGAGTTTTTTTAGGGTTCCGTAGCCAAATGGCAAAAAACGGAACCCTTATAGATTCGTCATGTCTGTCTGTCCGTCTGTCTGTCCGTCTGTCCGTCCGTAAGTCACAGCCATTTTTTTCCGAAACTATAGGCTATACTGTTGAAACTTGGTAGGTAGATGTATTCTGTTAACTGCATTAAGATTTTGATGCAAAAATAAAAAAATAATAATAAATATTGGGGGCACCCCATGCTTAGAACTGAAACTCAAAAATTTTTTTTTCATCAAACACATACGTGTGGGTTATCTATGGATAGGTCTTCAAAAATTATATCGAGGTTTCTAAAATATATTTTTTTCTAAACCGAATAATTTGCGTGACAGACGCTTCCAGTGGAAAAAAGTTGGTCCCCCTCCCCCTCTAACTTTTAAAATAAGAAAATGAAAAATCTAAAAAAAACATATGATGTACATTACTATAAAAACTACCAACGAAAATTGTTTTGAACGAGATCTAGCAAGTAGTTTTTTTTAATATTTTAATACCTAACTTTGCACCTAATTTATATGGGGCGCTATACATACCAGGTGCAAACTTAACTTAACCACTTAGGGATGGAAAGTGTTTGTACGGAACCCTCGGTGCGCGAGTCCGACTCGCACTTGGCCGGTTTTTTTTTCGTTCCAACCCTAGTGTGTGGGGTATCGTTAAATAGGTCTTTTAAAAATAATAGGGGTCTTCAAACATTATTTTTTGATAGTCAGCAGTTTTGTAATTATTCGCTCCGGAAATAAAAAAAATAGTGTCCCCCACCCCTCTAACTTTTTAACCACGGGTCATAAAAATATGGAAAAATTCATGTATATGAGGCCTTATAGGTACTTTTAACGAAAACTATATTGAATAAAATCGGTTGAGCCATTTTTGAGTTATCGCAAAATTTCCTAATTTTCTTTAAAATGACGTAAGTGCCGCGCGGTGTCCTTATACTTCGAACGTTACACATACATATTAGTTAAGTGCCATACTGGATTAAAACATTCTGCTCAAACGGCGCGTATAATCGATAAATTCCAGAAGGTAATAAGTAATTACAGTTACTTTGGCGTTTACGACCTTTTTGTGGAGGATAGGCAACTACGGAACCCTACACTGAGCGTGGCCCGACATGCTCTTGGCCGGTTTTTTAATGCTCCTTTCCAATTCCATATAGACCAAAGTAATATCGCATACATCCGTCATTCAACCAAACGTCACATCGAGGGTTTAAAAAATTAAATCTAAAAAATTAATCTATATAAAAATAAATTATTTTTAGATACTTTTTGAAAACTTAATGTTTCTAATTCTCTGCCCTTGTAATCGTGACTATAAGAGACTATAAGTGACGACGGTGGCATTTAGGTCTATTAAACACGCATTCTGAATAAATTATTATTCTGCATGCAAATATTCTGTTTCCATTTTAATGTATGCTATTTTCTTTTTGTTTAGACTGATGATTTAAAGATTATTTTAAAAACCAATAGTGCTGGAGAAATGTGTCTAGCTTCCTTAAAAAAAAATGGTAAATTAGACACTGCGGCACGCAACTACATGGTAAAATCTGTAGTGGAATATCATATGAAAAAATATGGTGAAATGAAAAAACAACAATTTCAAGATATTTCCGCACAAATTGTTACGTTAGTCCCAACTGAAGTGAAGGTATCGAAATTAAAACTGTGATTTTAAATTGTAATGAAATGAAATACCTATGTAGTTACAGTAGTTAGTTTATTATGATCACTTATTTACTCCTTGTAGTGTAAGAAATGTAGTGTAGTGCTTTTTTTTCCCAATTTTTAGGCTCAGTAGTGGTCAGACTACTTATACCAAAGGGGGCCCGGGACTTGGGTTTTTTTGCCGTTTTTGAGCATATTTTAGTTGCATCATGTAGAATACGCCAAAATAAGCATGTTTAATAATTTACACTTTTAATACTCTCCGATCAATATTTCGCGAGATATTGGGGTTCAAAGGTCAACCATTTTAAAGGGCTCTGACTTAGAAAAATTCGGAATCGTGAAATTTATCGAGCAAAAACGAGCGAAAAAATCACGTTTGTTGTATGGGAGCCCCTTTATTCTGGTTTTTAGTATTTGTTGTTATAGCGGCAACAGAAATACATCATCTGTGAAAATTTCAACTGTCTAACTATCACGGTTCATGAGATACAGGCTGGTGACAGACGGACGGGACGGACAGCAGTCTTAATAGTAATAGGGTCCCGTTTTACCCTTTGGGTACGAATACGGAACCCTAAAAACTATCATTTCCATATTGTTAGGTTGATATTCATGACAAATACCTACACTTAATGGTTATTTTAATTTCCTTGACTTTCATGCTTAGTTCCTTATAATTTTTACAAAAAAATTGTTTTCCATAGGAGACATACTACATTCCGAGCCAAAAGTTTGGCAGTAATAAATATATTCCGGCAAGGGGAAAACTTGCTGACAAATATAACAATCACAAACGTTTGCTACGAAAGAGTGGGGTAATAATAAACGAAAGGAGAGCCCACGCGAGCACCGACGATGTTCCGGCTGACACAGCTGCCAGTACACCAGTATCTAATGAAGAATATGAAGAGTTAAAACTTTGGCTGAAATACAACAAGGAGCCAGTGCCCGAAGTAATCGAGAATTGGAGGAAAACATCCAAATTGCGCCTTAAGGAACTACAATCCGAAAAATATGCAAACATACATGACGTCGTGAACGATTGGCCCTCATATAAATTGAGTTTCGGATACAAGTTGGTAAGTTGTGACCCTTTTTAAGCCCTATCCACACAGCGAGCGGGCGCAGATCGGCCCGAACCGTCCCGCGCCCGCTTGCTTTGTGGATTGGGCTTTACAAGTTTTCTATTAAATTACCCCGTATATTTGTATGTTAGTTTAAAATCTTGTGAGCAATATTTGACATAATTTGTACCTGATTACGCAATGTTTTCGAGCGTGCATAAGGTAGAAATAAAGTGGCTAAATCTGCTGAAGCATATCTGCCATCTTATTTCCTTGCAAACTTAATGAAAACCACTGTGTGGGGAAGCCTTAATGTGTATTTGATTGTAAAGGATCATTGATCAATTTGACCATCCTGGGGTCATCTACGAAACTACCGGGCATATACTTTAGAAATTAAATGAAATGAATGAGAAAATAGTTCTTAACTTATAGATATCAATATCCAGTATAAAGTAAACTGACACTAAAACAGTATGTTGAGTACATACTTAGTGTACGTTTATTTTATAGTGGACTTTGCAATATTTCGATGCATGCTACTCCATTTACGACTGTTATATTAAAGAAGGTACGGAACTCTTACTTTGGCTGAAACGTGATGAAGAACAAGATACCCAGGGCTAGATACTGGCCACGAGCAAACCCATTCGCAATCAAAAAAATATATATATACTCATCATAATCGTTTTTTTTTTTCAGATTGAACTGGATTTCGAAACCAAGTTTAAAGGATCAGAGCTCTGTCTATTCAAAAAATGGCCCATATTTTTAGAGAAAGCGCTTAATATTTTGAAAACGATTAAAGCTGCTTCTGTCTACATTAAATTAATTGAAGAAAATCCAAGTGAAGGTTGGTTATCATTACTATACTCGTATCGACTAAACTTTCACGAATAAAAAAAATGCTACCTATTTGGCCATACGTAATTCGGGCAAATTTTTTTTTCACGTATTGTATAATTATAGCGTTAGAACTAATTAAGTCAACGTAAATGTATCATAACGTATTTCATTTTTACTTTTCAGATGTTAGAGACTTCTGTTATTGCGCGGCAATTGGATTTAAAATAGTTCCAACTGTGAGAATACAGTGCCAAGATACAGCTGGCAAAAAAAAAGCCATAAAGCCAAGCATTCAAGAAGCTATGAACAGTTTCATTCTTCATGCAAAGGTAGGTCTAGTTTCACTTTTAACATTATTGTGAGCTGACTACTTTCCATATTTACGGCGATAGCCGCGTCCACACTGGGCGAGCCGCCTCGCACGGCAATTGCCGCGCGCGGCGGCGCGCTCTGTGTGTACGCGCCTCGCCCGCGGCGCCCGCACGCTTTGCCTCGGCCGAGCGCTGCCGCGGCCGAGCCGCGCGCTGTCGGTTTTTGTCCGTGCTCAAAGGTGCCTCGGTCGTTTGCCGCGCGCAGTGTGGACGTACACGTGTTTGCTTCGGTCAAATTATAACAGATAAAACAAAATGGCGTGCGACACTTACGTATTACGCGAAACGGAATAACCGTAACTAAATATTATGTGCTATTTGTTTGTTTTAAAGATAAAAAAATATTGAATTAGCTTTTTTTTGGAAAATTCTTTGTATGAACGTAGCAACAAGTCAAAAATCAAAAGCTGATTGCGTGCGGCGGCGCCATATTGTTTTATCTGTCAAATGGGCGAACAAGACGGCTCGGGTTTGCCGCGCGCGGCATTCGGTGAGCGTAATTTCATCCAATGCCCGAGGCATGCGCCGAATGCCGCGCGTGGCAATTGCCTCGCGACTTTCAATAATTCAAATTATTTAAAGCTACAGAAAAATCTGTAATTTTTTTCTTAGAATAAGGAAGGTTATTTCAATTTATAAAAAAAGTTTTGAAAATTTTCATCCATTCCCCATTGCAATACTAAAGCAATAATAAATTCTCAGTGTCAACACTGACTACGTATTATAAAAAAAATACGTTTAAATGTAAACAATTCATTCTAATTTTCCAGAACCAAAGCGAAATCCTCACCCAGCTGGACTATCGGCGAAAAGCCCAAATTGCTAAGGGTCTACGGTGCCAACCCATCATTGTTGCTGTCGGACCAACCATCGATGCCCTAAAGGACTTTTATGTTGCGTATGATAACATCCTTTATAAAATAGACTCGTTCTTGAAAGCACTGGATGTATGCTTCAAAACTTTTCACTGCCTGGACGCAGAATATCCCACAGAAGCCGTTCACATTTGGCTATTTCTGCAAAAATATTTTTATAACATTGACACAAAATTAGACAAAAAGCTTTCGGGAGTCTCATCATTTATCTCTGACTTGGAATAAGTGAGTTGTTTGCTAAATTTAATCAAAATGTTTGTTTGTTTCAAATGTCTCGCTTCAGTTGAAGATTACAAAGATTTTTGTGAACATTTAAAAGATCATCATAACTTAAGTGCAAACGCAACATATCGCTGTAAACAGTATCAATGTGATCGCGAATATCAAAATGTACGGTCTTTTAGACGCCACTTAATTTCCCAACATTTGAATGCACAAACAATTTTTAATCGAAATCTCCCTACAAATGATTCCGTTTTAAGTGAAAATATACATGATACGTGTAGTTTGTTAGATCCTTGTGAATCCTTTGAATATCATCCTCTAAACATTGGTCGTGAGAACGCTTTGGATACTGCCCATAGTATGTTAG
>CAKNZM010000015.1:0-168025 GCA_932273695.1 Apotomis betuletana | reverse complement strand
TAACCTAACCTAACCTAACCTAACCTAACCTAACCTAACCTAACCTAACCTAACCTAACCTAACCTAACCTAACCTAACCTTTTTTTTTTTTTTTTTTTTTTACATGGAGAAATCCTCATTGGATCCCCGCTCTACGGGGAAGAGCGTGGGTATGTCGGACTCTACTGAGAAGCAGTAGCCTACCGACTAAAACTCCATGGTATGCCCACTCGCGGCGTAGTGGGGGTGACACGGGATCGCGAACATGTCACCGCGAACACCCCCTGCCGCTGACAGCCGAAGCCGTCCCCTCCCTGGTGGAAGGCCAAAAAGCCCCACCGCGTCAGACGCATGCAGGGCGACACCTCATGCATCCGACGTACCCTCACCGAGGACCTCCACGCCGGGAGAGCGGCGAACGACCCCGTGATCGCCCTCTCAGGTCCTGCGTGTAGTGGGGATGCCTTCAGGGAACATGTCCCCTCCAGCTACGCCACCACTACACCCGCCCCATCAGACGTGGACTCTGCTGCTGCAGAGCCACGCTGAGGGGCCCTCTGGAGGCTAGGACCGCCACCGACACACGGTGCTTCGGCCCCAGCCTCCTGGCCACGGGAGGACAAACGCCCCTGCCCCATGGCCCCCTCTCCATACGAAGGGAGGACAAAAGCCCCTACCCCCTCGACCCGCTACGGGAGGACAAAAGCCCCTACCCCCTAACCCTGCCACGGGAGGACAAACGCCCCTACCCCATGGCACCCTCTCCATACGAAGGGAGGACAAAAGCCCCTACCCCCTCGACCCGCTACGGGAGGACAAAAGCCCCTACCCCCTAACCCTGCCACGGGAGGACAAACGCCCCTACCCCATGGCACCCTCTCCATACGAAGGGAGGACAAAAGCCCCTACCCCCTCGACCCGCTACGGGAGGACAAATGCCCCTACCCCCTAACCCTGCCACGGGAGGACAAACGCCCCTACCCCATGACACCCTCGCCCCACCACGGGAGGACAAAAGCCCCTACCCCGTGGGTTCCCTCACCAAACGCCGACGGGAGTGCAGTTGCACAAGCACCGAGGTGCCCACCCGAGTAATGTCCCGCCAGCCCTCCCTCTCGGTCTCCTCCACCGACGGAGGTGTATACTACACCACAATCCCTCATTGATTGTGGTGAGCACAAACGCCGAGGCGCCCACCCGAGTCATGCTCCGCCGGTCTCCTCCTCGGTCTCCTCCTCTCCCGTCTTGGCCCGTAGGCCCCTCACCCTGGTGTCTCTTTGCTTCCCTGCGGCGGCCCCACAGGTACTGAGCCCCCCCACCACGACAAGGTGGACACCGTCGGGGGGGAACCTAACCTAACCTAACCTAACCTAACCTAACCTAACCTAACCTAACCTAACCTAACCTAACCTAACCTAACCTAACCTAACCTAACCTAACCTAACCTAACCTAACCTAACCTAACCTAACCTAACCTAACCTAACCTAACCTAACCTAACCTAACCTAACCTAACCTAACCTAACCTAACCTAACCTAACCTAAAGGCTCTCTTAAGTAATATTAAAAAGAGTGGGACTTTACGATCTTCGGAGTAGCTCAATTATGAAAATAATAACGTTATCAATTAAAAAACTAAATTAATAATTTAATCACTAACCTGTCCTTGGATCACTGTCTCCTCATCATTCCCAGAGCCCACCAGCTCACAATAAAGCTCCTCCCCAATATCCCCACATGTTGCCGTAGCGGTGATCCTTTTCCCGAGCGCCAGATTGAAATATGGGGGGGTGAGGATCTGTCCCACAGCTCCGTGTAGGAGCAGAAAAAAGATGGCCGCCCGCATGCTTCTCGCGCGGCGGTCCGGCGCCGAATGACGGGAAGTTTTTTTGGGACTTCGGGGCAAAAGGGACGAGCAGCCGGGGAAGATGCGTTGCGTAGCCTCTGTATGATTTTGTTTAGGGATGTAGGTATTTTAATTTGATCGGGTTATAGGGTTTCGGGGACCGTTGTTTTGATTCAGGGTTTTTGTGGAACGTTTTGGTTGTTATTGTTTTGTTGTCTGGTTTGTAGTTGTAGTTTGCATTTCTGGATAGTTTGTTTTATACCCCGGTTGGCAAATATTATCCCTGGGTTACTGTATGATATATGTTAAATTTGCAATACTTAATAAGTATGAAGTACGAAGGGGTCAATTTTTATTTTATTGCCGATTTTTTTCTATAGATTTTTGTGAGTTGGTAAAGTTGCTTATTATGACCCGACCAATCTCACGCCATGTTCTACAAATTTTTCCATTGAGTCACTAAAAAGCGAATACAGTTAAAAATAGATTTGTGACACTTGTAACCAGCTTGTGACGTACATTTCGCAAATGGTTTTCTGGCGTGTTTCGTTGACAGAATTGGAACAGGCAACACCCATTGCAATTTACCTATTTGAGTTTTTTAAGGCTTGTCGGGGGGGGGCATCGACCTGAGCGATCTATTCACGGTCGGTCGTGTATTTAGATACTTGCCGGACACTGTCAAATTGGTGTCAGTGTGTAACACAAGCGAAATTCTGGAAAACTTTCTGGTCTTATATTGTACCCTCGCGGTTCATAATTCATAATTCCTATAATACGGACTTGGGTATGGGAACGTGGTCTTCACTTGAGCTTATTCATTTATCTATTTTCAATATGACTCTTTACACAACACAACCAAAACACCTACCTACAACAAACATACAATTTACGTGAGTTTGTGATATGCATTGACACATATTTAAATGTACGGCCAGGGGGGATGATGGTTGCGTTTATCACATGATAAATAAGTGACAAAGCATCTGTCACTCACACTCGCTTTTTATCAAAGCGTGACAGGTGCTTTGTCATTTTTTCATCGGATGATAAAAGCAACCATCATATATAGGCCCCCAGCCCACCCGTCACACTCTCACATTACTGCACAGAAAGAGACGGGTAATTATCTCGCGCGAGAAATAGTCGCGTATGACAGTTATGCTAGACCTAGAGGTTCAGGTTTTGTTAGAAAAGTGGTTCCCAATCCCAACCCAACCTTTTCTTGAGCGGGGACCACTTTTAGTTCTTTGTTGTTTGCATTTCGTCGAATTTGATATCTTCGCGGACCATATAGTTTTTCACTCCTGTCGCTCCTACGGATTTCTCACTGTTGGTGGGAGATAAGAGGAGTCACTGGTTGGGCAACTAGCTCGACTAATAGTGTATGGTTGTGAGCGATGCCTGCTAGTAGTGTGTACTGTGTAGTGTTACATTGTCCACATACGACCTTCAAACCTCCAAGAAAAGAGCCTATACTCCCTCCTGAAAGGCCGGCAACGCACTTGTGACTCATCTGGTGTTGCAGGTGTCTGGGCGACGGTAATCGGTTTTTATCAGGCGATCCGTTTGCTCGTTTGCCCCCTAAAGAAAAACATTTTTATAGAGGCAAAGTGAACAGTTAAAAAACAACTATAATTGAATTGTCACGCAAACCCGGATCACAAGACGGTTTCTTTGAAGTTGAAATGTGTGAGTAGGTGTAGTTCGTTGCTCTTTCAATTGACAGGAGTTAACAAATGTTGTGGGGTATCATTTGCAACAGTTACATTAATAGTTTGTCAAAACTCGGGCATATAAATTACATGTTGCCAGTCAATTTAAAAATGATTCAATTTCATAAAAACGGGACAATCACACGCTCGAAATTAGTAAATTGCTGGCAAATTACAGTGGTTAAGTGTCATAATTTCCTGTGATCATCTATCTGTGACTATTCCGTAAACAACTATTAGATCTTTGATTACGATTTTCGTTACATATGTCCGTTGTTATACTTGTTGGCAATATCATGGACAGAATTTCGAACTAATGTTTTTATCCTTGACGAACTCTACATCAAGCAGTGTCTGCCCGCTTTAGTACAGACTCGTGTTCTAAATTTTTTTGGTCATGTTACAAGGTGAAACAATACCTCGTCTCGTCGTCCAGGGTAAGGTAGAAGGAACCAGATGACGAGGAAGATCACCCACGCGATGGACCGACCAGATCAAATCAGTTGTGGGCAGACCTTTGCATGAGTTCACCAAAATGTCTGCGAATCGCGAGAGATGGCGGAATATCATACAAAGAATAATATCTGCCCCTAATATTACTAGCAGTTGATTTTATGTAAAGAGTGCAACTACAACGACAGTAATAAACCATTAACTGATTCTGAACTGAGTGTTATCCCAAGCATCGCTCTTTCCATCGTTCTGTGAGCAACTTGGAGTTGATGCATGGTTTGGCGGGTAAAGGTCCATGTGTCTGCTCCGTAGGGAATACGCACGGATCGTAGACATATTTAAGGACAAGGGAAGGGAGCATGCAATGCATGCAATGCGGCCCGGAGTCGCATTGAATGAAAATGCACGAGGAGGCCCTGATCCAGCAGTGGATAGATACGGGCTGATGATGATGATGATGATGATGATGATGATAAAGTCGATGATAACTCGTCCGTATTGTGGTAATAGCTCGTTCGTAAGTGATAATCTCTCATTCTCTGATACTCCGAGTCTCCGACACTTTTAAGGCATGGAGCCATGGACTTTTAAACACCAACATCTGCTAACTGGGCATTATACAGATCAGGCTGAGAAATATAATCCCGGTATGACGCCTTTTAAGATAAAAGCTTTCTCATATTTCTTTGCCATATTTGAACTTGATGCATGACTCTTATTCGCGATCAACGTGACGACTCTAATGGATTGAATGCAGGAGGCATCTTTGGAAAAAAAAATCTTGTGTAAAGATACCTACTTAGGTAGTATAATTGAGTAAAAGTATTTACTATTAATATAATTTTCCTCAACCTCCTCCTCGCTTAGTTATTTTTAGGGTTCCGTACCTCAAAAGGAAAAAACGGAACCCTTATAGGATCACTTTGTTGTCCGTCTGTCCGTCTGTCAAGACCCTTTTTCTCAGGAACGCGTGGAGGTATGAAGCTGAAATTTATATCAATTACTCAGGTCTACTGTCCCTTGAAGCTGTGAAAAAATCAAACTTCTAAGCCAACGCAATCAAAAGATACAGCCGTTTATGCCGCAAATTTTCGACACTTGCAAGGGAATCAAAACCTACAGGGTGCTTCCCGTGAACTCAGAATCTTGAAATTTGGTACGAAGCAACGTCTTATAGCATAGATAAAGGAAAAATTACGAAAACCATAATTTTTTTTTTTAATACCTAACTTTGCACCTAATTTATATGGGGCGCTATACATACCAGGTGCAAACTTAACTTAACCACTTAGGGATGGAAAGTGTTTGTACGGAACCCTCGGTGCGCGAGTCCGACTCGCACTTGGCCGGTTTTTTTTTTTCAATGACCACGTATTTTTCCCATCCGGTAAGATGTAAAACTGTCTTCCTATTCGAAAGCTTTTCCAAAAGGACATTTTTCGATATATTTTGAATTATATGAAGAGGTCGTGGTCCACCAATCATAGAAGTTGATGCGTTAACTCTCTTTGTATAATTATGAAAATGTTTATATTCCCCTTTCTACTTTCCTCGTCCTAGATAAGACGATAAACTTTCTACCTCTTCATAGTAGTGCTGATATATGCAGCCCATCAGTTGGATGGTGTAGGTGATAGTCTTTTTTAGTGACTGCATGTATGTTTTCCCATCCGGTATGATGTAAAACTGTCTTTCTATCCGAAAGCTTTTCCAAAAAGGATAGTTTTCGATATATTTTGTATTATATGAAGAGGTCGTGGTCCACCAATCATAGAAGTCGATGCGGTAACTCTCTTTGTATAATTATGAAATGTTTATATTTCCCTTTCTACTTTCCTCGTCCTAGATAAGATGATAAACTTTCTATCTCTTCATAGTAGTGCTGATATATGCAGCCCATCAGTTGGATGGTGTAGGTGATAGTCTTTTTTAGTGACTGCATGTATGTTTTCCCATCCGGTATGATGTAAAACTGTCTTCCTATTCGAAAGCTTTTCCAAAAAGGATATTTTTCGATATATTTTGTATTATATGAAGAGGCTGTGGTCCACCAATCATAGAAGTCGATGCGGTAACTCTCTTTATATAATTATGAAATGTTTATATTTCCCTTTCTACTTTCCTCGTCCTAGATAAGATGATAAACTTTCTATCTCTTCATAGTAGTGCTGATATATGCAGCCCATCAGTTGGATGGTGTAGGTGATAGTCTTTTTTAGTGACTGCATGTATGTTTTCCCATCCGGTATGATGTAAAACTGTCTTCCTATTCGAAAGCTTTTCCAAAAAGGATATTTTTCGATATATTTTGTATTATATGAAGAGGCTGTGGTCCACCAATCATAGAAGTCGATGCGGTAACTCTCTTTATATAATTATGAAATGTTTATATTTCCCTTTCTACTTTCCTCGTCCTAGATAAGATGATAAACTTTCTATCTCTTCATAGTAGTGCTGATATATGCAGTCCATCAGTTGAATCGTGTAGGTGAGTCTTTTTTAGTGACTGCATGTATGTTTTCCCATCCGGTATGATGTAAAACTGTCTTCCTATTCGAAAGCTTTTCCAAAAAGGATAGTTTTCGATATATTTTGTATTATATGAAGAGGTCGTGGTCCACCAATCATAGAGGTCGATGCGGTAACTCTCTTTGTATAATTATAAAATGTTTATATTCCCCTTTCTACTTCCCTCGTCCTAGATAAGATGATAAACTTTCTTAGTAGTATTCCTACACGTGTGAATATATGAAGCCCCGTCAGTTGGATTAGAGTTGATGGGGGGTAATATAAGTTCTGATATGTCTTCGGCTATATATAGGCAGTCGTTGTCTTCATCGTCGCCTTCTATGGCTGTATAGAGTATGGCTAAAATTATTTTAGCAGCGAATATTATAAATATCCTTATAGAGGTATAAGAGAGCTAAGTACCCAGGATCGGGTGATTAAGTACATAAAGCAGTGGGTGGGGGGAAGATCAGAGGAATGTTCCGAAACTGCAACTATTAGTGCTGGTTTTTATATAAGAAAATGTGATTTGTATTTTCATATGCATAAATGTAAAGTTTGTATTTTGATATAAGCAGTAATATATATTTTATATTTACTTGTACCCTAGGTGCTCTCTGTACCATCAGATTTCTGATTTGCACCCACTTCTAGTGTATCTCTGTTTTGGTTCTATGGTTGACTAGTAGAGAATTCCCTTTAGTATTAAGTCTGCTATTTATACCGACTTTTGTTTTGTATAACAAAGTTTAAATAAATAAATAAATAATATTTAAATAAAAGTGTGGTATTATCTTATTTTATATATTCTCCTATCCTCCCATACATAATCATCTGTTATAGGACAGTAGCGTCATCTATTAGAGGTCCTCACTCAAAGGATATAACGAGACATATTACTGAGACTTTATCTGTTCGCATATCACGAGACTCTACTATATGAGATGTAATAGACAGATGGAACTTTCAAAGGTGATGCATCTCTGCTATCGCTTTACCAAAAAGATACTAATATTATAAATGCGAAAGTGTGTCTGTCTGTCTGTCTGTCTGTCTGTTACCTCTTCACGCTTAAACCGCTGAACCGATTTAGATGAAATTTGGTATATAGATAGTTTCAGCCCCGGGGAAGGACATAGGATACTTTTCACCCCGCATAAATTTAGTGTCCCCGTGGGATGAGTGGGTATCACCGCAGGGCACAGCTAAGTAATAAAATAAATTTAAAAGGAAGGTGCTCATACTATAGCCACATATTTTTTGGGGGGACCTACTACGATATCGAGTCAAGTAGCATTCATCTACCTCACAGTAGTAATATCATGCGTAGTGATGTCATCTATAATATCATGAGCTAGTTTATGAATACTGAATCTATAGTATAGCAACATCTAGCGTATTTTTGAGAACTACTGAGCAATTCATCTAGCGGCGCCATCTATAATATCATTGAGGACTTTTACGATACCGATATCGAGCTAGCTTTATACTAATGACTTCATTGACCCTCTAGCTACGATACAGCGCCATCTATATTGTTACGAGCGTGGGGTTCGTATTTGATAGAAAAGCACAAATTAATCCACAAATGAAAACACACACTTTATTACTAAAATTACGCACTTAAAATTCACACGAACTGTACTTAAAATCCACTAATTAACACAAGCACTATTACACAAATCACGCACTCACTATTAACACGAACTGTACTTAAAGCGCACTAATCACTTAGTCTTTCTCTCCGATTATCCTTTACTAGCATTCGATCGCAGTTAAAATGTAACTAACTCGCGCCGGCCGTCGGCGCCTTATATATCCCGCGGAACCGCTCTAGACTCTAGACGCATTGTCCACACATATCGCGAATATTCTAGTAAAGGCCAGCGTGAGGGCCGAGAACATTCGAGGCCATATATGTCTCTCTCTAATGGTGCACTCTCTGTCACTCCCTTCTCGAATGTTCCGAGTATAGCTATCTCTTTCTAGTAGTCCCATCCTTGTTACATACTTCTCGAATGTTCTGAGCATAGCTATCTCTTTCTACTAGTGCTATCTCTGTCACTCCTACTGGAAATTTCGCCATATAATGATTTGTGCTTCAGAGGCCCATGGGGTCCTGAAAACGCCTGAAAACGGGTTTTCAGGTTATGGCGTCATCTGATAGAGGGTGCCCTGAAACGGACTGAAAACATGTTTCAGGCGCCTGAAAACGACGGCAACTTGGGTGAAATCTTGATCTTTAGATATGTGATAGAGCATCTTCTGAAACGGCCTGAAATGACTTTTCAGCCTGCTGAAAACGCTTCTAACGCACTGAAAATGACGTTCAAAGTTTTTGACCTAACCTACCGGCGTAACAATATATTACTACTATAAAACTTTTACATGATTCTCATACCATGCGTAGTGATGTCATCTATAATATCATGAGCTAGTTTATGAATACTGAATCTATAGTATAGCAACATCTAGCGTATTTTTGAGAACTACTGAGCAATTCATCTAGTGGCGCCATCTATAATATCATTGAGGACTTTTGCGATATCGATATCGAGCTAGCTTTATACTAATGATCTCATTGACCCTCTAGCTACGATACAGCGCCATCTATATATTACTACTATAAAACTTTCACATGATTCTCATCGATACATGACTGATTTCTTTGAACTAGCATATGACAGTGGCACCATTACGGATTTTTTTGTAACTACTACAACATCGAGCTAGCTTTAAAACTAATGTGCGACAGTAGCGCAACCGCGGAATTTTTTGGAACTACTGCGACATCGAGCTAGCTTTAAGACTAATGTGCGACAGTGGCGTCATTGCGGATTTTTTTGGAACTACTACGACATCGAGCTAGCTAATATCCGGTTGCGCCGCCGCCGCATGTGCCAGAACTCTCATATAATAACTACTGGCAAAGATGCAAGATTCGGGTGAGAAAGTCCCGTTACAAAATGGCGCGGAGCCGGTAACGGCTGAATCATGCCGGGTCGGCGTGAGAATCCCGCCGTTTTATCCGGAGAAGCCGGCCTTATGGTTTGCTCAGCTGGAAGGACAGTTCACTCTTTCTAAAATTACGGCGGATGATACAAAATTTTATTACGCCATGGCGCAGCTTGACCCCCAGTACGCGGCAGAAGTCGAGGACATTATCACTTCACCTCCGGCCCAGGATAAATACACGAAGCTAAAGACGGAGCTGATTAAACGCCTTTCTGCAACGCGTGAGAAGAAGGTCCAGCAAGTCCTGATCCATGAAGAGTTAGGCGACAGGAAGCCTTCGCAATTTCTTCGGCACCTACAAAACTTAGCTGGCCCTGGACTACCGGAAGACTTCCTGCGTACCATCTGGACCAACCGGCTACCCCAAAGAACGCAAGATATCGTGGCGTCGCAATTAAAATCATCTCTGGAGGACTTGGCGGAGCTTGCCGATCGCCTGCATGACGTCGTCGCGCCCGGACCACAGGTGGCAGCAGCAGGACTCCCGTCTACTTCTACCGATCCATTGGTGCTTCAGATCGCGGAGCTGACCAGACAAATGAAAGCACTGGACGCAAAGGTTGGTCGAATGTCGCGGCCCCGAGGGAGATCGTCGAGTCACTCACGGCAACGTTCCGCATCCAAGAGGTCAAACTCTAACTACCGCAAGTTTCCCACCTGCTGGTATCACCACAAGTTCGGCGAGCAGGCTTAAAAGTGCGTCAAGCCTTGTGATTACCAGTCGGGAAACGCGATGGGCAGTCGGTAATGGCGACGGGCGGCTGCCCAAACACGAGTCGCTTATTCGTCATGGACTCCAGGACAAAGGTACCGTTTCTTGTGGACACAGGAAGTGATTTGTGTGTTTTTCCGCGTAGTAAATTAAATGACCGCAGAGCGCCGACGAACTATAACTTGTGCGCCGCTAACGGCACTGTGATCAAAACATACGGTTACGTGCATTTAAATCTAAGCTTAGGCCTACGCCGTGACTTTGCTTGGCGATTTGTAGTAGCCGATGTTACAAGGGCGATAATAGGTGTAGATTTTTTATCTCATTATAACCTTATTGTCGATTGCAGGAACCAGCGTCTCATTGATGGGAATACTACGCTCTCGACCGCGGCTTTGCCTGTCCAGTCGTCTGATGTCATTTCCTCTGTAAAGATTGTAACTGGTGAGTCACTTTACCACACAATACTAAGGGAATATCCCGACATCACACGCCCGTCTGGCATACACCGCACAATTAAACACACAACGGTACACCATATCCGGACTACACCCGGACCTCCGGTTTTCAGTGCACCTCGTAGGCTGGCCCCTGACAAGTTAAAGATAGCCAAGGAGGAGTTTTCTTCTATGCTCGAGAGTGGCATAGCCAGACCCTCCGAATCTCCTTGGGCCTCACCACTTCATTTAGCCCCGAAGAAGGACAATGGTTGGAGACCATGCGGTGATTACCGGATGCTAAATGCGCGCACAATACCTGACCGGTATCCTATACGACACATTCAGGACTTTACACACAGCATCGCCGGTTGCCGCGTGTTTTCGACCATTGACCTTGTCAAGGCTTATAACCAGATCCCGGTCAACGCTGAAGACATCCCGAAGACTGCCATCACGACGCCGTTCGGGCTCTATGAGTTCCCTTTCATGACGTTCGGACTCCGTAATGCTGGCCAGACTTTCCAGCGCTTCGTGGATGAAATGTTGCGGGGTCTGGATTTTTGCTATAGCTATTTAGACGACTTCTTAGTCTTCTCGAAGGACGAGAAGACCCATGAAGTCCATCTTCGACAGCTGTTCGCCCGGCTGCAGGAGTACGGCATGGTGATCAACACGTCGAAGTGCGTATTTGGTGCTCCAGAGGCAACATTTTTAGGGTATCGCATATCTGCCGAAGGCACCAAGCCGCTGCCTGCCAAGGTCGAGGCGATCAGCAACTTTCCTCCACCCAAGAACGTCCGGGAGCTTAGACGGTTTCTGGGCATGATGAACTTTTACCGCAGGTTCATACCCAGCGCCGCCCAGCATCAAGCCCCCCTGAACGCTCTTTTAACAGGTTCCGTGAAAGGGTCACACCCGATCGAATTTACGTCGGCGGAGCAGGACGCATTCGATCGTTGCAAGGTAGATCTCAGCCAAGCAGCACTGTTGGCTCACCCGGACGCAAAGGCCAAGCTGTCCATCGTGACGGATGCTTCTGATGTAGCCATGGGTGCCGTGGCCCAGCAGTTCAACGAGGAGAAAGGTTGGGAACCACTAGCTTTCTTCTCGCGTAAGCTCAGTCCGGCCCAGCAGAAGTACTCGCCATATGACCGTGAGCTTCTGGCAATTTACGAGGCGATCAAGCACTTCAGGCATATGGTAGAAGCCCGCGACTTCACTATTTACACAGACCATAAGCCTTTGTGCTTCGCCTTCCACAGTCGCAAGGAGAACTGCTCGCCCAGGCAATTCCGTCACCTGGATTTTATATCGCAGTTCAGCACAGACATCAGACACATCGCGGGTAAGGACAACGTCGTTGCTGATACTCTCTCTAGGGTCGAGGAGATCACGTTGCCGGTTGATGTGGATCAGCTGGCTACGGCACAAAACACCGATCAAGAGTTGGAGCAGCTCCTGAGCAGCGACACCTCGTTGTGCCTGACAAAAGTTCGGATACCAGGAACGGACGCTGTGCTGTACTGCGAGGAAAGGAGTGGGTTTACTCCAAGACCCTACGTGCCGGCAGAGCTGAGGCGGCAGGTCTTTGAGAGCCTGCACTCATTTAGCCACCCAGGTGCCAATGCGTCGGTGAAACTCGTGGCTGATAGGTATGTCTGGCCTGGGATCAGAAGAGACTGTCGAGAGTGGACACGGAGCTGTCTGGCTTGCCAGCGTTCAAAGGTCACTCGACATGTCTCCACACCCTTATCTTCTTTTCAGATACCCAAGGCAAAGTTTCACAACATACATATTGATCTCATCGGCCCTCTTCCACTTTGCCAAGGCTTCAGGTACTGCCTCACCGCCGTTGAGCGTTTCACGAGATGGCCTGAGGCAGTTCCAATTCAAGACATGTCCGCCGAAACAGTCGCGCAGGCCTTGTTGCATGGCTGGATTGCTCGTTTCGGATGCCCGGTGGACATCGTGACAGACAGGGGGCGGCAGTTTGAGTCTGTGCTCTTTAAGAGGCTGTCAAAGTTAGCAGGGTTCGTGCACAAGCGGACCACCGCTTACCACCCGGCCTGCAATGGCATGGTGGAACGCTTCCACCGCCAGCTGAAAGCAGCCATCACGTGTCACGCCAACAGCACTTGGGTTGAATCACTCCCACTCGTGTTGTTAGGCGTCAGGAACGCGTTCAAGGACGACTTACAAGCTTCATCCGCGGAGCTAGTGTATGGACAGCCCCTGCGAATGCCCGGTGAGTTTTTCAACCCAGGTGCCGACTCAATTCCTGATGTGACGGACTACTTGTCTCGGCTTCACACGTTCACAAAGAACCTGCAGCCGACACCAGCTTCTCGTCACGTGAGTCACCGACGCACCTTCATTTTCAATGACTTGGCCACATCCTCACATGTCTTCCTCAGGGATGACACCTTGTGCAAGTCGTTGAAACCAGCGTACACGGGACCCCATAAAGTCTTACAAAGAGGTCCAAAAGTATTTACTATTTTAGTCAAGGGTAAGTCGATGACGGTATCCGTAGACCGCGTCAAGCCAGCCTACATACTGCACGACACAAAATCCACCCAACCTACACAAATAACACAATCTTCACAAAATACACAAACACATAACGACACCCACAAAACCACAATCACCACCAGGTCAACATCTACTCAGGGAAGTGACATCAGATGTACACGGTCAGGCCGTGTAGTTAAATTTCCTGATTATTATCGCCCTTAGCCAGGTCTCTGGGAGGGGGTGATGTGGGGTATTTATCATCATACGAATGTTATTTTAAGTTTAAATTGTTTTAATATTGTAATTTTATATTTTAAATCATGATGTGCAATTATTTTATTATTTATTAGCAATGAAATTAATTATTTATGTCAATTACAATTTATATCAGTTTTATTCTATATCAAAACATTTTACAACTTATACAATAATTTTAATGATTTTAATGAATTTATTTTTACACCTAACTATGCCAATGAATTATTATGTAAAGTAATTTTTATTGTTAATTAGTGTCGCATGAATTTTATCTACGTTTATTCTGTACAAATCAATTTAACTTATTAGATAGGATCATTTTAATGTATAAAATCTAAATCATATTTTGTATGTTGAAGCGGACAAACGCATCCTATTTTATTAGTAGTGAATTGCATTCACGGGCGCGCTGAGTTGAGCTGAACATTTCTTAATAACTAATGGCCAAAAAGTGATCGGTATAACCGTTGTGAACCTACCACACAACCTTCTAAACGATGCGTGTGTTGAAGAAAACTAAAAAATCTCTATTGAAGACTTTTTAGCTTCGTTATATATGAAACGATATTAAAAGAAAATAATGCGACTTTTTTTTCGGTGTAGTTTCACTCGTAAATCGTTATTACCGATTATCCTCTCAACCTTCCAGGGCCTACCTCTCAACCTTTTTCCAGGGCCTACCACACAACCTTCCGGGGCCTACCACACAAACCTAGATATGAAAGGATCTTTATACAGTTGAGCTGAACATTTCTTAATAACTAATGGCCAAAAAGTGATCGGTATAACCGTTGTGAACCTACCTCACAACCTTCCAGGGCCTACCAGTAGTAGGATATTAGGGTATCTGGATACAAAGAGCTATCCAGATACCCTAATACCCTCTATTCAAGAAGTAATTCGCATCTATTCAAAAAGTATTCGCATATTTATTCAATAACTCGTTATATCTTCAGATAGGTACCCTTATACCCTCTATTCAAGAAGTAATTAGCGTCTTCTATTTAATAAGTGGTCTTGCCTTTATTCCAAAGTATTCGCATATTTATTCAATAATTAGTTACATCAGCTATTGAAATTAATAATCTCAAATGTACCTTTTCCAAGTTGCACCCTATTATTCCAAAACCATTAGGCGTCTATTCAAGAACTGATAAATACCCATTGTAACTTAAAGTATTCACTCATCTATTCAATAACTCGTTCCATGTATCGATAATTTAAATATATTAGGTACCTACATTAATGAATATGATCCTGCTATGCTACGCTGAGACGGCGGCAAATGCGTGGGTGGCTCGAACAGACATATTTTAAGGTAGCCGCAATATCGATACCTTTAGATTCAAAGGACATATCCGTCATTGATTTGTGCATCGTTTACGCTCTTTGAGTCTAAATGCGTTGATATGTAAGCAAATTGTTATGCTTTTAGTAATGTGTTACATATCTTTCCTTATCCGTGTTATACCTGAGTACGTCAAACAAATGAGTTACATTAATTTTATGAATCATTGTGAGTTAAATAAAAATACTAGAAAATAGGTACTAGCGGAAATTATAAGAGGTATCTATCATATCGTACGAGTATAAAGAACTTAATTGTCTAGTTGGGGAAATGTCGCTAGGTAATAAAAACTATTATTCAAATGTATATATTATTTTAATTTTGAAATATTATGTGCCTATCTTACAAGATTGTATAACCGTTACATGAATCTGACGATAGAGGCGACACTATTTTATCGATAAGATCTTTTGTCGAGTTGTAAATATCGTCTAATAAAACGTTTTTAACTGCATATTGCACACATAATTCGGCATTACACTTGCACATTTGCTCACTGTTATCAATTTTTTCACTGTCAAAAATTTCTATTTTTATGATCTTGGTGGCGCCACTACGAAGTCGTTTCTTGATAAATGTGTAAGCTGCGGTGTTTTCAGCTTTTCTTTTGCGCCCCAATCCGAGCCGTGTTTCATTTGGAGATTTTCTTTGCGGTGTAGCGCAGGGTACGAAGTTGAATAGTTGACCTTCAGAGTCCTGAAAACAATTAAAGGATTTTGATTACATTTATTGATTTTAAATAGTTTGTCATCGCAAATAAAAATATCGAATATATAGATTTCGGTGAAGGAAAACATCGTGAGCTAACCTGTATAAAACTGTCAAGAAATTCAAGGGCGTATGTGAAGTCTCCAATCCGCACTGCACTAAGAGCCCATTACCTCTCATCCATGAGAGAAGGCAGCCTGTAGCAGTGCAGTGCAGCGGGACGTATAAGGCTGATGATGATGATGATGATGATGATGATGATGAAATAAAGATATAGATAATATTAATCATAGTATTAAAAGTTGGTAACTTACCGACATAGTTCCGAAGTGTTGCAAGTAAATGTGCACTTATTACAATGATTTTTAGTTCCTGGTTCTATCGTTTATATTCTATGAGAAGAGTGTCATTAAAGTTGAAAATCCGTATATTTTTTACTGACTTTTTCCATACGTAGCATAAACCTGTTAAGGAAAGTATTAATATGGAGCGGTTGACGCCAGAGTAAGAGGATCCGTCTGGCTCATATCCATATTCAATAATACTAGTGACATCCCCAGACTATGCGCGAATATAAATAAATATCGGACAACCTCACACAAATCGATCTAGTCCCAAATTAAGCTCAAGAAGGCTTGTGTTATGGGTACTAGACGACGATATACCTATATACTTATATAGATAAATATATACTTAAATACATAGAACAACCATGACCCAAGCACAAATATTCGAGTTCATCACACAAATATTTGCCCCGGCCGGGATTCGAACCCGGGACCGCCGGCTCAGTAGGCAGGTGTTTACAAACCGAGTCAAACGCGTCGTCGAATATACATACACAAATTACGAGGCTCTAGAATGAGTAGATAATCGATGGCAAAAACCTAAAAGTAATAAACGCCAGTGAATTCACTTGACGCTTACTACGTTTCCACTTAAGTCACCAATGATGCTATCATCAATTCATCATATACAGGGCGGAATATTTCTAAAGACTGGGCTGACGCAATAGTGCCATCTTAGATTTACATTCAACCTATTATAATTATTGTAAAACTGGATATAAAAGTAAAAAAAATAATATCAGCGACAACATTTTTAAACTTGACATCTGTGTTAATAAGTTGCTATGGTTGATACGTATCAGATCTTTACACTAATGTTTTATAATATCTCATAAACGGATTAAAACATTTACATAGTTCGTTGATGAAAAATAAAGTATCCAGTCTGGACAATTCCCTGGCTTAAAAGTCCCTCGATCTGTTCCACCCTGTATCCTTCCGCGATTTTGCATAGTGCGAAGTTTCTGTTTTGGATGTGTCTTGACAGTGCATTTTTACAAATTAGGCAAAGAATGACGCGTGATAGTAACGCGAAGGCCTATAAAAAGCGGTTTGACTATCCAAGATCATTGTTCAGATCACCATCCCACGGGACAACACCACTGGTACAACAGAATCAGCTGCCTGCAAAACACAACGAAGAACGATGTAAGTGAATTGAAATAACTTTATTGAACTGTTACTGTTATAGCTTTATTTATTCAAATTATTCATACATACTGAGTTAATAGATTCAATAATTCATCTTTTATCCTGTGTCACAATTTCTTACATTTTATTTTACAATCAAATGGCCCCATGTTAGTCGCCGTTATTTTAATAATTGAGACCCTATTTATCGCCTCTATTGCAATGACCTAAAATTGACGGTGACGACTATTAAGACACTGTCGAGCACTGGAATATTAGCCTTAATTTTCATTACGAAAGAGCGCAACATAATTTTATTTGCTATGTCAATGAGTCGGGGGTTCGAATCCGTGTCCGAAATCATAAATAATTAAATAAATTATTTTTATCATTACCTATTCGCATAGTATTCTTACATAGTTATCTGTATGTTGTATTTTATACGAGGTTGGTTTGGTGCTGCGCCGGGTTTTTATCCATTGTCTAATAGATTTTATTTGATTAGGTCTGCTGCACGGGATCTTTTCCTCTCCGACGACGAGTGCGAGGCGGTGCAGTCGCCCCAGCCCGTGAAGCACAAGAAACGTTCGAGGTGCACGAGTGAAGAGCGCGTCGAGCCCTCAACGTCCGCGGTGACCAAGAAACGCCGCGATGAACCCTCTTCGGTTCCCGCCCCCAAGAAAAGAAAAACAACTATCAACCCGATCAGCCCTGCGATGAAGCCGAACATGAAGGAGCTGTTTGGTAGCGACAGCGAAGAAGACATTTTAGAGGGTTCGGGAGTTAAGAAGGGTACGCCCATTTATTCATATATTACTCGAAGGCTGGCAAATGGCACTTCTCGCCAAACAGATGACGATAAAACAGGTTCTCATTACGTCGAATTAAAAGTATATTCATGTGATGAAATTGAGAAAGTGCAGCCGATGAACAGATGGCGCCACAGTATCGTCACGATTAAAAATAGGACCAACATTAATACTGAGGCTTGGACACATCTCGCGGACTTTATAAGCGCTACGCGTAAAGAGTTCAAAGATTGCACAGCGTCATTTAATAGCTCGTATTATTAATCTTGATGATCTTATTTGATGTTTTGAAAAAAAATTACGATTTCCTGTAAATGTGTTACGATATTGTATTATTAATATTATTTGCGTATACTATGTAATAATAAAAAAATACTTAAAACTATAAGCGTCTCTATGTAACCGAACTTCGTAATATTATGGATTAATAAATACTCATTACTTCACTAACTTTCTTCTTTTTTTACAGTTATATCCCGTGAGCCAAAGATGGCCAAGTGTGAACCTTGTAATGTCGAAATTCCGCAAAAGAAGTATCCATATCATTTGAGAACGAATATTCATAAAAAAAATTGTTTGTTAAAGACTGAATTCAAGAATATTGACATTATCGCAACTGCATTTAAAAACAGAATTGTGACTTATCGCATAAACCCTGCACAGGAAGTCGAGCACCTCACACCCGAGGCGTTCCTGTGCCGCCACAAAGACGATGTTTTAAAAGTTATAAGTTTATCATTACTAAAACATACATGCTTAAAGTTGAATTTTGAACTGTTTGCTTATTTTGTGTTACCGCAGTCTGATACTCCTCAGTTAAAATCGTTTAATACAAAGTTTGATTGTGTTTTTAATAGCACTGACATAGATGATTTGTATTTTAATGCTTTAGAAACATTTAAGCAAAAATTTTCTGAATTTGAACATTGTGAATCGGGTTGGTCGCTACTTTCAATAAGTCATTTAGAATTAAATATAAATAAATATTGTCCAATGAGAGGCGGCACTTTCATAGATTTGCCGCAAATTGTCAAAAATAGTAAAAGTTGTTTGAATGTCCAGAATAAAGATAAGCACTGTTTTTTGTGGAGTATTGTAGCTGCATTGTTTCCCGCCAAGCGTAATGTATGCAAAACAAGTTCCTATCCTCACTATTCAGAAGTTCTTAAAATAAACGGTATGACTTTCCCCCCATCTTGTAAAGACATAAAATTATTTGAAGCTAATAACGATATCAGTATTAACATATATGGATTAAACAGAAAAGATTGTTCAGTAACTGGACCACTATATTTTTCTAAAGATCGAAAGAATAAACACGTAAACTTATTATATTTTGAAGATGGAATTAAAGGTCATTACTGTCTTATTAAAGATCTTATCCGATTAGTACGCCGTCAGATTACTAAATCTAAGGGAAAAATATATATGTGCGAGCAATGCCTGCGTTTTTTCTGTTCACAATCGAAATATGAGGCGCATGATTGCTCACAAGTTTTGACAGTCTTACCTGAAAGGAAAAATACTTAGTGTAATCGGATTTAAAAATTTCGATAGACAACAAAAGATTAATTTTGTTATATATGCTGATTTTGAAAGCCTGTTAATTAATTGTGATGAAAATACTACTACAAATACGCGAAAATTAAAAGTTCACCAACCTTCATGTTTTGCGTATTATATTTGTTGTTCACATGACCCGAGCTTGAACAAGCTCGTTACTTACAGGGGCTCGGATTGCGTAGAAGTGTTTATTGAAAGATTGATTGAAGATACAACTCGCCTTTATAAGATTTTAAGAGCTCATAACCCCATGGTGCCTTTAACAAAAGAACAAGCAAATAGTTACGAGAAAGCTACGACGTGTCACATTTGCGGCCATTTCTTATTCGGTGACAAGGTACGCGACCACGACCATGTCACCTCTCAGTATAGAGGGCCTGCTCATTCACATTGTAATTTAAAGTGCAAAGTGTGTCCATTCATACCAGTAGTATTTCATAATTTAACTAACTACGACTCGCATTTATTTATTAAAGAATTATCAAAATGCGACGGCTCGATTAATATAATACCAAAAACTAAAGAAAAATACCTCACTATCACCAAATGTGTAGAAGTAGAAGGCTTCGATAAACCATTACAAATTAAATTTATTGATTCATTTCAGTTTTTGAGTTCAAGTCTAGACGTGTTGAGTAAAAATTTATCTGATAATGATTTTATCAATCTTTCTACACAATTTGAAGGCCGAAATATGCATTTATTAAAAAGTAAAGGTATTTATCCTTATGACTATATGGAGTCGTGGGAGAAATATGACGAGACTTCACTTCCTTCAAAAAAACATTTTTTTAATAATTTGAAAATGGAAGACATAACCGATGTAGAATTTCAACATGCACACTCGGTTTGGGATGCTTTTAATATTAACACTCTGGGCGAATATACCGATCTATACCTTAAATGTGATGTTTTATTGCTGAGCGATGTATTCGAAAATTTTAGAAGCTTGAGTTTAAAATATTACAAGTTAGATCCGGCATATTATATAACATCAGCGAGCTTGAGTTGGGATGCAATGCTCCTCTCGACGGGCATTAAACTCGACTTGATTGACGATTTGGAAATATATCAAATGATAGAAAGAGGAATACGTGGAGGATTGGTTCAATGCTCGCTACGACACGCTAAAGCCAATAATAAATATTTGCCAGAATTTGACGACTTTGAGCCTTCATCTTATTTGATATATTTAGATTGTAATAATTTGTACGGACATGCGATGACTAAATGTTTGCCTTTTTCAGAATTTAGATTCATAAATAAATATGATATTGAAAAGTTTAATGTTTTGACTGTACCTGAAAATGGAGAGACAGGCTATATTTTGGAAGTAGATCTAGAATATCCTGAAAACTTGCATGATTTACACAGTGATTTGCCTTTTGCACCGGAGAAATTTGTTCCTCCCGCAGGAAAAACTGGGAAATTGATAGCAAATTTATACGATAAATATAACTATGTAGTTCATTTTGTGCATTTGAAAGAAATGTTAAAAAATGGTTTAATTTTAAAAAACACACACCGTATACTTAGTTTTAAACAGACAAATTTTCTACAAAAATATATTGATTTGAATACAGATCTTCGCCAAACCTCTAAATCTGTTTTTGAAAAAGACTTCTTTAAGCTCATGAATAATGCAATTTTTGGTAAGACAATTGAAAACAGGCGCAAGCAGGTAGACGTTAAATTGATCACAATTTGGGATGATAAAGATAACGCTACAAACAAACGAATTGGTGCCGAAACACTTATTGCTCGTCCTAATTTAAAAAATATTTCAGTGTTTTCTGAGAACTTTTTAGCTGTTCAATTAGCTCCAGAGAAAATTGTGCTAGACAAGCCGATTTATATAGGATTTTCTGTTTTAGAATACGCGAAGCAACACATATACAAGTTTCATTACGATTTCATTCGAAGAAGATATAATGAGGATGCAAAACTTTGTTACACAGACACTGATAGCCTTCTTTACTTGATATATACAGAGGACATTTATCGCGACATTAAAAATAATCTGTCAGAATTTGATACCAGTAATTTCGATTTAAATAACCCTTATAACATAGAACGAGCAAATGCAAAAATTCCTGGTTTATTTAAAGATGAATTAGGGGGTGATGTCATTAGCGAATTTGCCGGTCTTAGAGCAAAACTTTATTCCATGCGTAGTGTTAAAACACAAATCAATAAAGCTAAAGGTATATCTAAATGTATTACTAAAAATCTAACTTTATCACAATACAAAGACTCATTATTTAATCACAAAACTTTAAAATGTAAAATGAATCTAATAAAATCTATTAAACACGTACTTTATTCTCAAGAGCTTAGTAAAATGGTTTTAAATAGTACTGATGATAAGAGGCAGATACTAAAAAATAAAATCAATACATTGCCTTGGGGGCATTACAAAACTATCTTTTAATTCGTGCTGAATAGCACTTAGTAATAATGTGTAAGAAGTTCAAATCTTATTCATATTAACGTATTTTTGACATTTGTTTATCACTTAGTAGGTAAAATGAAATAATTTTATTTGCATAACATTATGTACCTATATTTATGCGATGGTGATTATAACATTATGTAATTTTAAGTGATGGTGCACTAATTTAAGGGTATATTATTTGGTTTAAGATATTATGCAAGTGTTACACTCGATTGTATGCAAAGTGGCTTAAAAATGCAATTACGACAGACAACGAATGTACGTAGTTGAACTTATCTCTATAAGGATCAGTTAACCTAAGATTACCTTATTATGTTATATGTATGCTTATGTTCATTTAAGAATTACAGTATTATATACAATTATGTACTGTACCGAGCTAAGTTGAATAAATATTCTTTTAAGTTGTATCTTTTGTTTTTCTCAATCTGCGAAATCCCTACTGACTGATGTGTATATAAAGACGAAAGTTTTCAGCTCTTTTGCATTTTCAAAATGAAGTTCCTGAAGCAAACGTAAACCTTAGAAATAAATAATATTAAATTTAAAAAATAATCGGAAATTGTGATGCATAACTCGTTGTTACCAAATACAATCCACTGCATTGTAATTATGTGACTACCCTATATAAAGACTAGCGATAATTACTAAACTTCACACTTCACCATGAAGTTCGTTAAGCAAACTCAAACATTAGAGGTGAACGCTATAAATGTAGAAAAATCGTTGCATAAAGTAAAACACGGCACTCTGCTGCCTAATACAATCCGCTGCATAATATGTGGCCCTTCCAACTGCGGTAAAACTAACGTTATGCTGAACTTGTTATTACACGAAAATGGATTAAGATTTATGCACATTTATTTGTACTCAAAGACTGCTTTTCAGCCAAAGTATCTTTTTTTAAAACGAATCATGCAGAATATTCCGGGCGCAGAATTATTTTTGTTTAGCGATAATAAAGAAGTAGTACATCCCAATGAAGCGTTAACTAATTCAGTTATAATTTTCGATGACGTAGCATGTGAAAACCAAATGAACATTCGAAATTACTTTGCCATGGGGAGACATAAGCAAATAGACTGTTTTTATTTATCGCAAACCTACTCAAAGATACCAAAACAATTAATAAGAGATAACGCTAATCTTTTAATTATATTCAAGCAAGATGATATAAATTTAAAACATACCTATATACAATGAGCATGTAAATACAGACGCCGATTGGTTAACATTTAGAAAGATTTGTTTCACCGTGTGGCAAAACCAATACAGCTTTTTAGTTATAAATAAAGACTGCGCAGTTAATAATGGAAGGTATAGAAAAGGATTTGACACGTTTATTTATTTTTAAGTAGCTTATATATTACATATTAAGCTTGTAATATCTCACTTGAAGCTTGTTATTAGTGTTAAACAGACGACGCAATGAATACTAACATAAAAAAGCAACTTGTTAAAGCTATCAGTAGCATAAAAAAGAAAATAAAAACAATTCAGAATGAAGAACATGCAACTGATCTTAAATTTAAAAAAGTGTTTAAGCCTATTACAGATCCTCTTGAAACACTGATTAAAGTGAAAGGTACACAAATTTCTGACTTTAACGTATCGACAAACACTAAGATCAATGATACTGGCATGGATTTAGATTCTTCCGTCGATTATCAGAAGTTTAGAGATATAATCAGAGCTGACACAAGTAAACATTCAGAATATTATGATATTTTTTTTTTTTTTTTATTTAGCCTGTTTGAGTGTCCCACTGCTGGGCAAAGGCCTCTCTGTTAGATTTCCACAACTCCCTATTGGCTGCTGCTTCCGGCCAGTTGCCTAGGAATGTATCTAAATCGTCCCGCCATCTCCGTCTCGGTCTTCCTTGGCGTCGCCGCCCATCTTGCGGCACCCACTTGGTGACTATGTAAGCCCATCTGTCCGGGTGCATGCGGCTAACGTGGCCAGCCCAGTCCCACTTGAGTTTGGCGGTTTTTGCTCCAACATCAGCTATGCGTGTTTTGGAGCGCAGCGTAGTGTTCCGGACGCAATCTGTCCTTTTCACACCTAGGATGCTACGCTCCATTGCGCGTTGGCAAACCTTCAACTTGGACTTCTGACTCTCCGTGAGTGACCATGTCTGAGCACCGTAGGTTAGGATAGGCAGAATGCACATGTCGACGAGTTTGCGCTTAAGTGTTAATGGAAGGGTTCCCTTCATCATCGCTTTCATGGACCAGTAGCTCTTCCAAGCGTTTGACACCCGTCTTTCGACTTCCTTGTCTTGTCTGTTGCTGAAAGAAACTATCTGGCCCAAGTAAATATACTCGTCGACGTAATGCATAATCTGCCCATCTACCTCGACCCTACGTTTTGTGCCGTTGGTCATAATTTGAGTCTTTAGGCGGTTCATTTGAAGTCCAACTTGAAGGCTCGCCATACTTAACTCTTGGAGCATCTGCTGGAGTTCTATTGATGTTGAAGAAAAAAGAAGAATGTCGTCGGCGAAACGAAGATTTGACAATCTCCTATCCCCCACGACTATTCCCTTCTCCCGCCAAACAACGTCCAGGGACCTGAAGACTTCTTCCAGAGTGCTGGTAAATAATTTCGGAGACAGCGGATCGCCCTGTTTTACGCCTTTTTGTATTGGAAACGACTGGCCGGAAAGCTGGAGTTTTATGTCTGCTGTACTATTTTGATATATATTTCGGATCAGGCTGATGTAAGTAGGCTCGACATTTTGGTTCTTAAGTGCAGTCTCTATTGCAAGATGGGTTATGCTGTCGAAAGCCTTGGAATAATCTACAAACGCTATGTATAGTGGACGTTGAAATTCGTTGCACTTTTCGATAATTTGATTGATAGTGTGGAGGTGGTCAGTTGTAGAGAACCCGGGACGGAAGCCAGCTTGTTCAGGAGGTTGGTGTTGATCGAGTTGCCCAGCAATGCGACCTTCGATGACTTTGATGAAAGTCTTGTAAAGGTGAGAGACGAGGCTTATTGGGCGATAGTTGGTTATATCGCTCTTGTCGCCTTTTTTATGTAGTAGTACGATATTCGAGTGTAGTAGTTTGGATGGAATATTACCGGATTTTAATATGTCGTTAAATAATTTTGTAAGTGGAGGTAACAAACTGGGTTTTCCGAAAACGAGTGCTTCTGTGCTTATTCCATCGACTCCCGGGCTTCTGTCAAATTTCATTGTAGAAAGGGCCTTCGCTACTTCATCTGTTGTGATGGGAGCGATGTCGTCGGCACAGACGTATTCTTCACTAGAGTGATGTTTATGGGGGTCGGAGTATAAAGATTTATAAAACTGTGTAGATATGTCCAATATTTTATTTCTATTACTCTGTTTTATGCCGTTTTTATCCCGTAAGTTGGTGATCCAAGTTTTGCCCTTGCTTATGCCTTCCTTAGCTACTCTGAGTGACCGATTGTTAATTAAAGCAGATTTTACTAATTGTGTGTTGTGATTCCGAATGTCTTTTCTGATACTACGCTTACTACGCTACAATTATGATATAGCCGAAGAAAAAGATCTGAATTTACAAACAAATGATAATGATACATTACTGTCCCTTAAAAAAGAAGATGTTCTTAATATTTACGAAAAAATAAATGTACCATTCGGCATTCGTAGCGAAAATAATAAACTTATGATGGGAAATGTCGCTGTTAGTTTATCTTTAACCAATGATGGTAACAAAGAAAAAAATATATGGTATCCGTTAATAACAACAATTATAAACTCGTCGGCGGACTCGATCATGTTGAAGTCGTCGTGCGTGATGTCCGCGATGAACGTGAAGATGAACTTCTTCCCGTCCAGCTCCAGGAACTACAGACAAATTAAACAAATGTTTAAATTCGATGACGCGGTTGGAGCATTGGTAAAGCACCTGCCTACTGAGCAGGGACTGAAAAATCGCAAAAGACCGGTACCCAATAAAGGTATCAATTGAAAAGGTATCCAACAGTGACGGTACCCGAATAAACATTCGGAGTCGTTTGCCCCTATGACATAAAAAAAAAAAAAAAACAAACAAACAAATATAAAACGTACCTTTTTAAAACGGTACCGATATAACCGTTTCAAGTAAAGGTACCTGACCGAAAAATGAATAGTACAATTACGCTGACCGATAAAACGGATACCGCAATGATTTCGGTTCGAGTACCTACCGATAAACGTTAGTCTAAACGTTAGTCCTATTTGTTATGAAAAAAAGCTGCACTTTGTGATGGAAGGAAGCCGTTTTGCATAACTAATTGACCGAACGAGCGAAGCGAAGAGCGAAGATGAACGAAGAATAGCGAAGAGCGTGAGACGGGTGAAATGAGTGAAAGGAGTGAAAAAGGTGACGTGAGTAACTGATGAGGAACCTTACACGCGAGAGTTGCGAGCTTCCTGTTATTTAAAGGTACCGTTTGGACGGAAGCTTGTTTAGATACCTAAAGTATTGATAGTACCGGAATGCTACTTTTATCGGTCAGATACCTTTAAAAAATACCCTTTTTCAAAATTCCGGCAAATATCTGAAATATTATTTTCTTCGGTTTCCGCGACTGTCACACGTTTAAATAAAACCTTTTAAACGGATTATATCGCGTATATTAATTATTTGAGCCTCCCTGACTTTTCAGTACCTTTACAGATTACCGTTCCGAGTACCGTTGTCAAAGGTTGACTGAGAAAAACACAATTTTTCAGGAAGGCTCAAATCTATATATATAAACGGATATGTCCTGACTGACTGACATATCAACGCAGGGCCGAAACTACTGAACCCAGGACCTTCAAATTTTTAGAATAGATCAAATATATAACGCAAGCAAGGAATAAGAAAGGATATTTCAAAATTCATCCCCAAAGGGGGTCAAATTGGGGTTGAAAGTTTGTATGGAAATCGTGTAATTTTTAAGTAAGAGACATAAAACTTTGTGTACAGATGTTCCATGTAAAGGCAGGAAAACTAATTTCAGGATTTTTGAAAACTCATCCTTTAAAGGGGTTAGAAGCGAGGTGAAAATTTGTATGAGGAACTTGGGATTCTTTGAGTAAGAGCGGTGATACTTCGTGTATAGCTCTTTCTATACAAAGTAAGAAAACAAGTTTTAGCATTTTTGGAAATTCATCCCCGAAAGGGTTTAAAGGCACAGTGAAACTTTGCATGAAAAACGTGGTCTTTTTGAGGAAGGGGTGAATTATCTTGCGTGTAGACTGATCATCAAAAACTAAGAACATGTATTTCAACGTTCTTGAAAATTCAACCCCTAATGGGGTAAAGAAGGAGGTGAAAGTTTCTATGAAGAGCTTGGGATTCTTTGAGTAGGAGTAGTAATATTTCGTGTATAGGTTCTTCTATGCAAAGTAAGAAAACAAGTTTAAGCATTTTTGGAAATTCATCCCTGAAAGGGGTTAAATGGACAGTAGAACTTTCTATGAGAAACGGGTTTTTTTTTTAGTAAGGGGCGCATTCTTGTGCGAGTACACTGATCATTAAAAACTGAGAACATAATATATATTTCAGCGTTTTCGAAAATTTAA
Organism: Apotomis betuletana; assembly: GCA_932273695.1. Lineage (NCBI taxonomy): Eukaryota > Metazoa > Arthropoda > Insecta > Lepidoptera > Tortricidae > Apotomis > Apotomis betuletana. Next base: position 140,676 of record CAKNZM010000015.1, on the reverse strand, counting down.
CCCCTCATGGGGTAAAGAGGGACTTGATAGTTGCTATGAAGAGCTTGGAATTATTTGAGTGAGAGTGCTAATATTTCGTGTATAGTTTTTTTTATACAAAGTAAGAAAACAAATTTTGGCATTTTTGGAAATTCACCTCCAAAAAGGGTTAAATGGACAGTGGAACTTTCTATGAGAAACGGGGCTTTTTTGAGTAAGGAATGATTTCTTTTGCGTGTAGACTCTTCATCAAAAACTGTGAATATTGATTCCAGCGTATTTGAAAGTTCAACCTCTAATGGGGTAATGAGGGAGATGAATGTTTTTAGGGTTCCGTACCCAAAGGGTAAAAACGGGACCCTATTACTGAGACTTCGCCGTCCGTCCGTCCGTCCGTCCGTCCGTCTGTCACCAGGCTGTATCTCAACAACGGTGATAGCTAGACAGTTGAAATTTTCACAGATGATGTATTTCTATTGCCGCTATAACAACAAATACTAAAAATAAAATAAAATAAATATTTAAGGGGGGCTCCCATACAACAAACTAGTTATAGATTATATATATGTATAGGTACGGAACCCTTCATGCGCGAGTCGGGCTCGCACTTGCCCAATTTTTATGACAAGTTTGAGATTCTTTAAGTATGAGTGGCAATATTTCGTGTATATGCAAAGTAAGAAAATAAGTTTTAGCATTTTGGAAATTCACCTCCGAAAGAGGTTAAATGGACAGTGGAACTTTCTATGAGAAACGGGTCTTTTTTTAGTATGGGGTGTTATATTTTGCGTGTAGACTTTTCAAAAACTGAGAATATAGATTTCAGCGTTTTTGAAAATTCAACCCCTAATGGGGTACGCTGAGAGGTGGCAGTTTGTATGAAGAGCTTGGCATTTTTTGAGTTAGAGTATTAATATTTCGGGTATAGGTTAATCATTACAAATCACATCACAACAACTAACTTTGCATCACACGATTGAATGAAATTACAAAGTAAGAAAAAAATAGTTTAAATTTCATGTTATAATTAAGAGGTACGCGGGTTTTTTGTAGAATATTAATTTAAAACTGAGAAAATAAACTTAAGCCTCTGGAAATTCATCTTCAAAATGGGTCTAATGGCAGGTGAAAGTTTGGATGAGAAAAAGTTAGATTATTTTCGTAAGTCTGCTCATATTCTGTGTGTCACTAAAATACAAACTAAAATACAATTTTTAGAAATGTTTGAAATGTAATGTCTACGTAAATGGGGAAGATGAAAGTTCATGTAAGGAATATTTTCGTGTATAAACTCTGAATTCATTTCTGGAAAGCTTTAGAGTATGTGAAAAACGTAGGATTCTCTGGATAAGTGACAAAATTTCGCGTTTTTTTTTGGCATTTTCAGGTTTCCGTGACCCAAAAGGAAGAAACTTAACCCTCAAAATATCACTTAGTTGTCCGTCCGTCTATCGAATTTAATTGGAAATTAAAACCATATAGGTACTTAGGACTGTAGTCCCTTGAAGCTGTTTAAAAACCAAACTTTTAAGTAAAAACGTAAAAAAAAGATCCGGCTTTGTATGCCGCAAAAAACGTATATCTCGATACTCGCAAGGGAATCAAAATTTATAAGATAGGTATTTTCCGTTGATCTAGAACTATGAATTTGGCAAGTAATACCGTGTCATACTACAAGTACTTATAGGGAAAAATCTGAAAACTATAAACTATGAACATTTCTAATTAAATAAAAAAAATAGTCTGTATTTAAAGTACGTAAAGCAGTTTTCCAACGGTAATGTTAAGTTTGCTGCTTAGTACATTTTATCTTTTCATTAGCAATATGCAGTGTTTTCAAAGTTCGTAAGGAGTCCGACTCGCACTTGACCGGCTGTTGGTATTAACTATTAACTGAAAATACTGATTTATACGTATTATTCCTATCCTTAAGGAGATTAAACTTTTGACTATGATTTCGTTTGGTTCATCGGAAAATAAATTGTCCCATGTGTTAGGTATACCACCAACGTGATCTACAGAAATATAATAAATGTACTACCCAAAATATATGTACCTATGCGAGCAGATTTTTATTAATTTCTATTATTTTAAGAAACAATAAAACGGGAAGAAAGTTGCACAGTCTCCAGACCCTGTGCGAGCGAAGCCGCGGGCAAAAGCTAGTAATTAATATTACGCGATATAATCCGTTTAAATTGTTTTATTTAAATATCCGAAATATTCTTTAAATTCTTGTAAAAAGTTTCCAGAAATTTCCGGAAATACGAGGGTGGGATGATAAGTAACTAGCTTAAGTAGAAAATACTTAAGTTTCGGTGTTAAAACTTATTTTATTTTTCGACTTAGTCTCCGCGTAGCTCTATGCACTTATTCTATCTTCGCTCTAAAGCTGCGATGCCCTCCATAAAATGATTCCTTTCGAGGCCCCAAAATACTCCTCTACAGCGACTATGACGGCATCATTAGTGGCAAATTTCTGTCCACCCCAAAAAGTTTTAAGTTTCGGGAACAGGTGGAAGTCGGATGGTGCCAGATCAGGCAAATAAGGTGGATGGCGCAGCAAATTTTACTTAAATTCACCGATTTTTGCCATAGTTTTAACACATGTGTGTACCCTAGCGTTGTCTTTATGGAAGATGTTTTTTTTTTTTGCTAAACCGGGTCGTTTTTGCTGAATGCATTGATGAAGCTTATCTTAAAGACTAACATAGTATTCCCCATTAATAGTTTCACCTTTGGGAAGGTAGTGTATCATCAAAATTCCATTTGCATCCCAAAAGACGGAAGCCATAACTTTTCCAGCCGACTTTACAGCCACAGCTTTTTTTGGAGCCGAACATCCAGATTCAGTCTGTTTTGATTGAATTTTTGATTCTGGTGTGTAGTGGTGAACCCATGTTTCATCTGTTGTTACAAATAGACGCAAAATATCAGCTTTATATTTCTGAAAACGATCCAAACATTCTTTCGAATTTTGTATGCGGATTTTTTTTGATCGTGCGTAAGCAATTGCGGCACCCAACGGGCGGATAACTTTTTCATATTTAATTCTTCACTTAGAATATGATGTACCCGTTGCTTCGAGATCCCTGTAGTGACAGCTATTTACTATGTGACGCGACGTGACGACGACAACTACGTCAAGCAAACACAAAATATTTACTGCCCTGCCCACTCCCACAGGGCCCAGCTAGGCATATTCGTAATTTATTGCCTTTCTTGTCATACTTTGGCCCAGATAACTAGTCTTGTCTCCTTCTCCTAAGCCTTTAAAGTATGACATGATGAAAAGGAAAGTTTTATTTTAAGCGCTAAAACATAAGGGTATCCCTTTAAAGTGGATAGCAAAATAAAGAGAATACCGCTTACCAATTGGAAAGGGTTAGCCTTATTCTTAGGTTCCCTCTTAATAAGGGATAGTCAAATGTATGGGTTATCAGTATGAATGGGTAAGTCTTTTACTGGGTTAATAATAATAATAATAATAATCGTTTATTGCATGTCACATTACAAACGCAGATGGAATTTAACATGTGAGGTATACATGTGACACCCTGCAAGGGCACAGCAACATCAGAGGGCTACAAGTAGATGATTTATGATTACAATTATTTAACACATTGCATTAAAATTACACATTACTAAGGGAAGCCCATTGAAAGGCTTAAGCAAATGAAAGGGTGGTCGGGTCCCTGCTTCAATCGGCGATCTGCCAAAACCATATCATGCACTTTGGAGACGATTTCCGGAGTCGTGACGCTTTTTGGACGTCCGGAGCGGGCTTCATCTTGGACACCTGTACGGCCTCGTTTAAATTCAGCCACCCTGTTTTTTACTGTGGCGTAAGAAATAGCACATTTACCCAAAACATTCTGTAACTCTTCATAAATAGCTGTCCCCTTCATACTCTTCATATAAAGAAAATCTATCACCGCTCTTTGTTCAATTTGATCCATTTTGAAAACAATCGTCACAATTTATTTTACAATGACAGAAAATAAATAAAATATTTAAGCCATCAAATTCAAATTTCGAACACAAATACACAGATACGTGAATTTTAGATTACGCCAGTATATATTTAAATTCAAACTTTTTAAATAGCAAAGGCTAGTTACTTATCATCCCGCCCTCGTATTATAATATAGGAACCCACCTGCTGAGTGATGTTGATCATCAGCTTGAACTGAGGCGTGTCCCCGACGCAGTACATGTCCTTCCTCCCGCGCCACCAGCTCTGCGGGACGGCGGTCTCCTGGTAGAACGCGCGCAGGTAGTGGTCGGCCGGCTGGCGGCGGAACCCGTTGAAGCGGTACTGGAACGTGCCGATCTGAGGCATGTCCTCGAAGTACGCGGTGCGGTAGCTGGAATATGTTAGGGCTTTTGATATACGTGTGAACCGTAGCTCCGTGTTCTTAGCACCGGCGGTCCTCAGATCCCCTACTAGGACACGTCAAAGATACGTAGCCGTGTTTGCGTTCGGTTAAGATCGGCGGATCTCGTCTCCGCTCGGGTATTGAATTAAAGCTTGTCGAACCGACCCTTATTATATTGTATGTTTGTAGTTTATTTATATTTGAATCAAACTTGAGTTATATTTTTGCATTGATTCCAGATGTTTCTATTTAGGACATTAATTTCATTATTTTGTTTTCTATATAACCAGCTGTTATGATTTTAGATCGTGAAACACGGAGCTACGTATCTTAATTACACGGAACCTAATTACACGTGCCAAAATCCAACTACGGGTATACTTGAGTCATAAATTATGATTATGACTCATAATTCCTAACTAAACTTGAACTTTTAGGTCAAAATTAAAGTATATTTTGACGAAACATATTGTGGACTATTGACATGTTGTGGACTTTATTTTGGCCTCATAATTGGGGTTGCTGTTCGATACTAGTAGCCGACGTGACGTAATTGCTGATTGTGACTGAGGCTCTGACGAAATCGACTCACCCGTCCTGCTTCAGTATGTTGAATATGAAGGGGAAGGAGTCGAGGGTGGCGTTGTTGTGCTTGCTCCTCCTCACGTCGGGCAGCTCGAGCTCGGTCTTGCCGGTGAGGATGGGGAACAGCGCCGCCGGCGTGCCGTCGCCCACGATGTTGTACCTGATGCGTGTGGGAAGAGCATAAGAGAAAATTGACGACAATAAAAATCACAGATGGTTGACTTTCGTGACTACGATCGACGGTGGCCATCAAGCATGCGGGCCGCCTGATGTTAAGCAGCTACCCTTGAAGAACCGCATGCTGCAGCCCCCGGGGAGAACCTCGGCAGGGAGCTCATTCCACATGCGGAGCGTTTGCGGTAGGAAATTCCTCTGGAACCGCACAGTTCTCGACCATTTAGGCTCCAGTGAAAGAAGCCGAGGGGATCATGTCAAACAAATCCTCAGAAGACATAGCATTATACAGACGGTAGAACACACACAAGGAGGCAGTCTCTCCTCAGACTAAGATCCCATCTGTGAGTTTGGGATTGCCAACTATGCGCACAGCACGTCTTTGTACCGAGTCAAAAAGGCCAAGCTGTAGTATGACTAAACAGTATTTCACTCCAGCGCATTGCCTTCAGTTTTATAAGGCGCAGATTCAACGACATATGGAATACTGTTCTCATCTGTGGGCAAGGGCGCCCAAGTACCAGCTTCTCCCTCTAGACCGCATTCAACGGAGAGCGACTCGTATCGTCGGCTGTCAGCGAATTTCAGATCGGCTTGACTCCTTGGCGCTGCGTAGAGATTTAGCCTCTCTCTGCATCTTTTATCGCTTGTATAACGGGGAGTGCTCCGGGGAATTGTTCGGATTGATCGCTGCCGCATCTTTCCGCCATCGTTCTGCGCGACAATTCTTTCATCTTCACCACGTAGACAGTTGGCAGTCCAAAACTGTGCGCTTTTCTAGAAATTTCCTGCCTAGCGGGCTGCATTGTGGATTGAATTGTCGTTTGCGGTATTTCTGGACTGATACCTTCAAGAAAAGAGCGTACTCCGGCCTGAGCGGCGACGCACTTGTGACTCTTCTAGTGTTGCAGGTGTCTATATCGTGTGTGTGTGTGTCTATGGGCAAAGGTCGTCGCGCACCATCTAGCGATCCTTTTGCTCGTTTGCCCCCTATGTCATAAAAAAAGAACTTCGTTGGGAACCTCGTGGTAGAAGACGCAGTATGGCCAAAAACCGGGTTATGAGGACAATAGGTAGCTTTGGCTAAACTCACCCTTCCATGACGGTAGCTCCGATCTCCTTCAGCACCTTCCAGCTCTTCGGCATGCGGCGGATGAAGCCGTTCCTGGCGGTGGTGTCGAAGCCGAAGATCACGACGTCGTAGGAGCCCTCGCGGCCCGGCGGCGCCGGCGGCAGCGGCACGGGGCGGAAGCCCAGCGTCGTGCCAGACCACTTCACTTTAGAACCGCTACAATAGAGGAAAGCCAAACGTTAAAGCTAACACAGCACATAGATGATGGTTTCGAACTCGGCATGGTGACAGGCGTGGTCTTCGTGGACCTAACAGCTGCTTATGATACGGTGAACTTACGGCGGTTGCTCTCAAAGGTGGGTAATATGACTGAGGACACCAGTTTCATAAATATCCTTCGCGAACTGCTCCACAACCGCAGATTCCAAGTCCACCTCCAATCGCAAAAAAGCCGCTGGCGCTCACAAAAGAACGGTCTCCCGCAGGGTAGCGTGCTTGCTCCGATCTTATTTAATATATATACTAACGATCAGCCTGCTCTGCACAGAACTCAGCGGTTCGCGTACGCAGACGACCTAGCAATAGCGGCCCAAAGTGACAACTTCGAAGACACGGAAGAAACGCTATCAGCGGCCTTAGAGGATCTCACGACGTACTACGAAACCAACTGCCTGAAACCAAATCCCACAAAAACTCAGTCGTGTGTGTTTCATCTTCGAAACCGGGAAGCAACTAGACCATTCAATGTTAGCTGGAATGGTGTCGCTATCGAGCACTGCCTAACACCGAGGTACCTGGGAATAATCCTAGACAGGACACTATCCTTTAAAAGCCACTGCATAAAGACACGCCAAAAGGTTAGCTCACGTAACTGTCTGCTGAGGAAACTTACGTCAACACACTGGGGCTCTTCGGCACACACCCTCCGTACAACAGGCCTGGCGCTGTGCTTTTCGGCGGGAGAATATGCGTGCCCGGTGTGGCACCGTTCCTCCCACGCAGGGCAAGTTACCTCGGCGCTCAACGATACCTGCCGCATAATATCTGGTTGCCTCAAACCCACTCCACTTGACAAACTGTACCCTCTAGCGGGAATAGCACCACCGGAGACCCGCAGAGAGGTGGCAAGTAGCGTCGAAAAACTTAAACAGGAAATGGACCTAAGACATCCCCTCTATAGCCACAATCTGCCACCCTCCCGTTTAAAGAGCCGATGGAGCTTTGCGAGGTGTACGACGGCTACCAGGGTTTCGCCATCAAAGCATAGACTTACGCAATGGCAGAACAATCGCGCACCACCAGACGACTATGTTCGGCCCGCCGAGACGCTCCCTGCTGGACATAAGCAGCCATGGCCGATCTGGAGAGCTTTAAACAGATTGCGTTCCCAGGTTGGCCGGTGCAAAGAGAACATGCTAAAATGGGGCGCCCTTAGCGGCTCGGACGCCAGATGTGCGTGTGGCTCAACCCCCCAAACGATGGCGCACATGTTGTCTTGCCCAGCAAGCCCTTACACGTGTTCCGAGCAGGACCTACGAGACGCGACACAGAGGGCCCTGAACGTCGCCACTTTCTGGTCCCGCACTGTATGATATTATGAAACCATCGACACGAGAAGAAGAAGAATAGAGGAAAAGGACTACAAAAAGATTATAGCCGGACCAGGGATAGTGGCGCTACAAACAGGTTTCACATGGCAATAATGTGCATAGGTACGTCATATATTTACATTAGTAAACGTCACTAGCGATTTGTCAAGGATTTGTTATGAATAAAATTCAATTATTGGAATGCTGCTCAATCCTTCGTTCGATCCTCGAAAAAAACTTGACTTACATCAATGTGGATAGTGAAATTTGCAGATTATTTAGTCCTGTTTCCTCTTTGATTCCATCAGTGACAGCCACCGACTTTCAACGACGACGACCAAACATGTAGTTACAGATAGACACTCACCCTCGTGTCCCCGTACACGCCACCTTGACGTGGTCGCTGTCGCGCAGCGTGTACGCACCCCCGCGCGCGGTCGTCGCCGGCCCGAGCGTGTACCGCACGTCGCTGTGGTACAGGATGTCCCTGTACTCGCACACGATGTCCGACACTGTGCTCTGTACCGCGTCTACTACGCGGCATTTCGAGTGCTGAAACAATATTATTATATCACACTGATATTATAAAGGCGAAAGTTTGTGTATTTATGTGTATGGTTGTTACTTCTTCACAGTCAAACGGCTGGGCCAATTTTGATAACTGTTGGTATGAAGGTAGTTCGCCGTTACCGAAAAGATGTAGTATTCTCGTGGAATGAGCGGGTAGGTAGCGCGCAGCGTCGGTAGTGGGTATAGTGTGATAATGACTCGTGGGAAATGGAAGGGAAAAAGATAGATGCTCTGGAGATGCGGTGCGGAGGCGAATGCTGGGGATACCCTGGACCCAATATAGCTAAATGTGTCCATACTTCAGGAACTTGGTATCAAGCGGCGTCTATCTGCTCTCGTACAATCACGCCTCAAGTTCTTCGGACGCGTGTCGAGGCGGAATAGTGATTCCATTGAACGTCTAGTTAGTTCAGGGGAAGTGGAAGGCACAACACCACGTGATGGACTGATCAGATAAAATCTGCTCTGGGCAAACCATTGCATGAATGTACCAGAAGTGCAGCGACCCGGTCGAGACGGTGACAGCTGCCAACAACTGAAGCATGCCCCCTCATGAAGCCAGGGAGAATACAGAGAGAAACGACGTAAATAGTGTGAGCGTCTTACATAGCACTTGACCCAGTCCTGCCCGTGGCACTCGACGGGCGACAGCTTCTTGTCGAACTTGGTGACCTCCGGCGAGAAGGGGTCAAGCTGGGGGATCTCGCAGCCCGAGCCCTTGTCCAGCTTCAGCGCCTCCTCTAGCTTGTTCTCGATGTATCTGGAAACATACGTAAATACATTCTGAATAATAATAAAAAAAACACCTCAGACGAATTGATCTATCTCCAAATACGGTATTTGATTGTAGTGAAAATTAATAACGTCATTAAACCATTTAAGATGTCATATTCGTTTTATTAATATATTTTTTTTATATTATGACGAATATTTAGGTACTTACCTATTGATAATTTCACAGGGACTGAAAAACCGCAAAAGACCGGTACCCTTATAAAGGTATCAATTGAAAAGGTATCCAACAGTAACGGTACCGAAATAAATAAATTTAATAGGTACCGTTAAGATTGACCGTTTCAAGTAAAGGTACCTGACCGAAAAATGAACTGTACAATTACGCTGACCAATAAAATGGACACCTCAATGATTTCGGTTCGAGTATCGGGTAGTATAAACGTTTGTCCTATTTGCTATGAAAAAAAGCTGCACTTTGTGATGGAAGCAAGCCGTCTTGCATAACTAATTAATTGACTCGCGACTCTCGCGTGCTTACTTTTATTTAAAGGTACGGTTTGGATGGAAGCTTGTTTAGATACCTAAAGTATTGATATCGGTACCGAAATGCTACTTTATCCGTCGGATACCTTTAAAAAGAAACGGTCAAACCGTTTTTAAAGGTATTTTTATTTAAAGGTATTGTTTGGAGGGAAGCTTATTTGAATACCTAAATATTTTAACGGTCGGATAACGTTAAAGAGGCCCGGTTAAAACCGTTTCTAAAGGTACCTTTTCAGTCCCTGTAGTACCCTATTAACAAGCGGGCGTTTTAAAAAAAAAAAACCCTATTCCCTGTTTCTTGACGTTTTTGGCTTCATCTGACACAGCAATAGATAGCAGTTTCAATGTGGAGAATATAAAAAGTGTCCTAAATTTGTTTGTCCTATTAAATACGTCACATTTGAATGTGAACTTTTATTTATTTGCACGAGCGTTACGTGTTGGAAACTAAAATTCCCATACAATTTTTGACACATTTTTTATACTTCACATTATAAATGCTATCGATTCTGAGCAGGATGAACCCAAACATCAAGTTTTGGAAGAAACCGGGAATCGTTTTTTTTTTTGGAAAACGCTCATTTTGGTAATTCTTCTCCGCTCGCACATCGCTCGCTATTAAGCCATTTAACTACAATTTTCATGCGCAAAAGCGACTAACTACTTACTAATAAGGTCACAAAACTTCTATGTATATTTTTCTATATTTTGTACCCGACAAGTCAAAAAGAAGGGTTACGTTCTTATCATATTTTGATTCGTTTTAACCAATGATATAAGAAAATAAGGAACGGCACTCCGGCTAGTGAGACTTTCTACGCCACTGATTAGTTGCCGCTTTGCGAGGTAAAGAGGCCCTCTTCCCTGTTCCGTCTTTCCTGTTCCCTCTTCCCTGTTCCCTCTTATCTCTTTCCTGTTCCCCCTTCCCTCTTTCCTATTCCCTCTTTCCTGTTCCCTCTTACCTTTTCCCTATTACCTCTTCCCTGTTCCCTCTTCCCTCTTCCATCTTTCCTGTTCCCTGTTCCGTCTTCCCTGTTCGCTCTCCCCTGTTCCCTGTTCCCTCTTCCCTGTTCCCTGTTCGCTCTCCCCTGTTCCCTGTTCCCTCTTACCTTTTCCCTGTTACCTCTTCCCTGTTCCCTCTTCCCTGTTCCCTGTTCCCTCTTCCCTGTTCCCTCTTCCCTGTTCCCTGTTCCCTCTTCCCTCTTTCCTGTTCCCTCTTTCCTGTTCCCTGTTCGCTCTCCCCTGTTCCCTGTTCCCTCTTACCTTTTCCCTGTTACCTCTTCCCTGTTCCCTCTTCCCTGTTCCCTCTTCCCTGTTACCTCTTCCCTGTTCCCTCTTCCCTGTTCCCTCTTCCCTGTTCCCTCTTCCCTGTTCCCTCTTCCCTCTCATACTCTGCGAGTGCGGCGAGGAAGAGCAGACTATCGAACATATCATCCAGCGCTGCCCCCTTCACTCCTAGCCCGGCCCTGCTGAGGACCTGGACGACTTGACGCCTGACGCAGCTGCCTGACTTAAAGATTTTAGAGCCATACTTTGATTGCTTTACTTAGAATGCCATACGAGTAATAATAAGTTGCCGCTTTATGGTAACAAAATAATTAGTATAAAGAAAAACATGTTTGCCACCAGTCGTCCAAAAAGTCCTAATTATGAGTTTTGTTTATTATCATTAACGAAATGTTATTATGTCGTAATAATTGATTGAAAAAATCGGTCAAGTGCGAGTGGGACTCGCGCACGAAGGGATCCGTACCATTATCTGTAAGTTTGTTGTATGGGAGCCCCCTTAAATATTTATTTTATTTTATTTTTAGTATTTGTTGTTACAGCGTCAATAGAAATACATCATCTGTGAAATTTTCAACTGTCTAGCTATCACCGTTCTTGAGATACAGCCTGGTGACAGACGGACGGACGGACGGACGGACGGACGGACGGACGGACGGCGAAGTCTCAGTAATAGGGTCCCGCTTTTACCCTTTGGGTACGGAACCCTAAAAACACACTTGATTACATTCATACAGGTAAAAAGGGAATCGGGGAGTATTATGAAACACCGCTGGCAACACAGAAACCGATGACGGAACCAACCAACCAATCATAGCGTTAAGACGTCAAAACGTATTTTCTTATACCATGGTATTAACAGGCGTAATCATCCGTTAATAAAAAATACAACTGAATAGAGAACCTGCCCTTTTTTGGATTCGGTAGTAAATGTAGGCAGTCGCTTCAGCGCCAAACGCGTCGTCAAACGAGCGTTTTCCAAAAAACCCGAATCCTGCTCAGAATCGATATGAAGAATAAAGAAAAACTCCCAAAATTTGTATGGGAATTTTTGTTTCCACTACGTAACGCTCGTGCAAATTAAAAACATTCGAACGTTACGGACAAATTTAGGACACTTTTTTTATTCTTCACATTGAAAATGCTATCGATTCTGCGTAAGATGAACTCAAAAACGTCAAGTTCTAGAAGAAACACAGGCGTAATTTGAGTCGTGTAATTTATGTCGCGCGATTGAGTTTGACAACGCGGTTGGCGCAGTATGCAGACACCTGCCTACTGAGCCGGCGGTCCCGGGTTCGAATCCCGGCCGGGGAATATATTTGTGTGATGAACCACAGAATAGATAATAGTACAAGTACAGAAGGCACACTACTTTTGATCTTTACAAAAACCGCTTTTTTTAGCCGAAAAAATATGATTTATGGCCCTTCTAAAGTCGTCGTCCCCAGCGCAAGCTAAACGGAACGTTAAAGCTGCGTACCAACGGTGAAAATGAATTGGCTCGCTTGCCGCGTCGCCGAGAGCGAGGGCTGTCAACGACTAAAAATAAAAATGTATTTCCCATTTATTTCTTGCATTCAATATAGAGAGCAATATATTTATATTCTTCATACTTTATATTTATAATTTCATTATTTAACTATAAAATTAACAATCTCAGAATTTGGACGAATTGAATCCACCACCAGGCCGCAAAACATTTTAGCTTTACTTTTAAACATTTTAATACGTATAATATAATAAAATAATGTAAAGAATGCGTTACCTTAACATGCCATTAAATTCTTGAGCTTCATTTTGTTTTTGCTTAGTTGTCCGATATTTATTTATTTATTCATATATATTATATTCATTCATATACATTACTACAAACCAAATATAAAACAAAGTCGTCTCCTGCCTGTCTGTCTGTCTGCCCCTATGTATGCTTAGATCTTTAAAAATACGCACGGACGCACCGTGCGAAGCCGGGGCGGGTCGCTAGTAACAAATAAAACATGTACAAAGGCGAAATTATCCCTATTAAGGATCTCTTCCAATACATTTCTTTTAACTCATTATTTATATATTTTATATACTTACCTATCAAACTATCACTCAATCGTTTATTCATTACTAGTAATTTTACAAACGTGATATCAAATATTATTATAAAAACCTTTATGATTGTTGATTTAGTAGTAGACATATTTAAAAGCACAGTAGGCCCAGGATCCTCAATCGTACCTTCTATCTGTGGAGGATCCATTTATAGCAGACACGTGGGTATGCGGGCGAGGAGTTAAAGAAATCAACTATTACGATTAATCACACTTTTAATTGCACTGATTCACAAATCGACTAAAAAAGAATCACGAAATATAACCGGCACTGTAATTGGATTTAACCGTTATGCAAATCACGAATGACGTTCTGCAGAACACGTGGTGCTTCGACGAGATGACAACGGATTATGAGCTCCGAGCCGTTAGTGTGCCATTTATTTTATTAGTGGGTAGATTAGAACTCGATCCAATAAAGCTAGCTTTACACGACCCGAGATGCACCAGTGTTCTGCATTCCGTCGGAGCGTGCCAGACGACTCGATTTAGTCCGGTCCGGACCGGTCACTACGTCTGGAACACTCTTAACGATGACATTTCTATAGACGCGCCGTCATATTTATTTTACTAGAATTTAAATTGACAAATAGCAGCAAATAATCAATTCAAAATTACATAAGTACTTAACAATTAAAATTATTCTGAGTATTACCAGTGTTAAATATAGAAGTAGATACACCTGCAATATGTTTTTTATTATTATTCAGTAACTAACTATTATATATTATGTTCATTTTCTTACCTTTCGGCATCCTTCGGACATGTTGGGAGAGCGAAAAACGCGTGATTCCAATTTCGATCATTGTTCCTACAACCCGCTGCGATACAATATCTTTTCGCTGTCTTTTTACTCATTTAAACACTATTATAATATAACACTGGTATCAACAGATGAATGCGGAACGTTCACTTGCGACGTAAATCGTGAGCGAGACGCGCGCGAAAATCGTGTAGATACAGTGCGTTCCGAGACAGAGCGTGTCAGCCACTGAATAGTCCGCATGCATGCGGCGACCGGCATGTACTTGTAGCGGGAAATGTTAATCGCGGAGTGCGCCCCGCCTGGATGAACTTGAATATTTGTTCGGGGGTCACGATGTTATCTATATATGTATTTGGGTGGATCAACTTTTTCTTGCTGTTATTCTGTCCCGTGACATCAATGTATGAACAAGTGGTCTTCGAGCCGAATCATTTAATGTTATTACACGCCGCCGCGATCCGCCATGGTGAAAACGCGAAGTACTGTGCGCAAGGAACGTGAACAAATGGAGGATAGCGTATCCCAGCTGCAAAATGCCAATCAGCCAGGAACCAGCCAGCAGTTTGAGACCCCTAAGATGGACAGCGTAAAGTCAGAATCAAAGTTATTATTTGCGCCCGTCGCGAGTGAGCGGCCAACGGCTGCGCCGCCATTGTCAGTGCCGCCATTTTCATTAAAACCGTCGCCACCCGCTTCAAAGATGTCGAAATCGAAACGGTCTACGTCGTCATCTGTACTGGCACAAAGGAAGAGGCTACAATTGGAGGCTGAAAGGAAAAAAGCAGAAATAAGGATGCAACTTATAGATAAGCAGCTAGAAGCCGACCTAGCTGACCTGGATGAGGAAAAATACAGTTCACACGATAGTGATAGTCGTACACGTAGCATTGAAAAATGGATGGAACGTAGTGCTAAAGAACTGGAGAAGTCGCAGCCTGCCCGCGAGGATGGCACAAATATGGGCGACCTGCACCAGCCGGGGGCACCTGACCCTGGCTCCGATGGGACTATCCAGATGCTTGCAGCTGCAGTGAAAAATCTGACGGTTGCCTCCGTCCAGAATAAATCAGATGCTAAACTTTTAAGTCGTATTTGTACGCCGCGGGATTTGCCAGAATATTCTGGAGATCCACTTGAATGGCTTAATTTTAAGCAGGCGTACGAGGAATCTACCGACGTTTGCAATTTCAGTCCAAAGGAAAATCTCTGGAGATTACGAAAGTGCCTGCGCGGAGCTGCCAAAGAAACCGTCTCAGCTTTGCTTATGAGTGCTGCTTCACCTGAGCGAATAATGGCCACTTTGGAGCTACGTCACGGTGATTCCGAGTGTATAATAAATAAGCTCGTGCAGGATATAAGAAAACTTCAACCTCTGTCCCAGGAGTACCAAAAAGACATTGTCAACTTTTCCGTGAAGGTTCAAAATTTCGTCGAATCTGTGAAAGTGGTGGGCCGCGAGGAGTACGTCCAAGGGCTAAGTATTGTTCCGTTACTGATATCGAAACTTCCAACAGTACTTGTATCTAAGTGGTCCGATTACAGCTATCCGTTAATCAAAACCGGAACTAAGTCACGCTTGAGCATTATGTCAGATTTTCTCAATATTGAAGCCGTGAAGATAGCCACAACGGCTAATGTTTATTTACAAGGTCATCGTTCAGAGCAACATACAAGTAAATATAATAAACAACACGATAATTACGCTCGCCCGCAAGCAGTGTTATTGCAATCGGAAGGAATCAGCGACGGGAAAATAAATAAATGTAATTTTTGTCGCACGCCGCAAGATCATAAACTGCATGATTGTAAACAATTCAAGAAAGCGTTACGTAAGGTGCGGTGGCAGTATGTTAAGCGCAACGGTATTTGTTTTAAATGCCTAGAATCCCGTCACGACAGAGAAATATGCTCAGCGCCAGTGTGTGATAAGGACGACTGCGGCCTGGCGCATCACAGATTGCTTCACTACAATAACAACAGCCCGGGGACGCGTACGATCGAACCGGTCCAGTCAGCTGTTGCAACTACTTCGGAGGTTGTGACTTACGTTAACGCGATTAACAACAGAGTGCTGCTTAAAGTTGTGCCGGTAAAAATCTATGGACTAAACGGTAGTGTGATCGAGAGTAGTGCGGTTCTGGACGGCGGGTCCACAATTTCTATGATAAGTTCCGAGTTGGCTGCTCGTGCGGGCCTGAACGGGCACCGTGAGTCTATGCGTGTTAGTGGCCCGTGGAATAACGATAATATTGTGTGCGAAAGTACGGTGATGAATTTAGAACTTTCCGGTAAAGACAATAAGGTTCATTCAATAAGGGTGCGAAGTGTTAATGAGTTACGTTTACCTGAACAAGATCTATCCGTTGTCGATTTTAGTAAATATCAATATTTAAATCATATTCAAACCGAGATTTGTACTGCCGTAACGAAACCTGAAATTCTTATCGGTCAGGATAACTATAGTTTGATGGTACCTTTGCGAATTGTGTCAGGTAGACCTTATGAGCCGTATGCCAGTCTTACTCCGCTAGGGTGGTGTCTACATGGGGTTGTACGGTTAGCGGATGCGAGTGCGACGTGCGGAACTGGCGTCTATGGTGCGGGTGCGCACGCCGCCCTGCTGGTGGGCGCGGCGCCGGCGCCGGTGGGCGCGCGCGGCGCGGCCGATGAGCGAGCGCTGCGTGACCTGCATGACGAGGTACGTCGCGCGTTCGAGTTAGATGCTGTGGGAGTGTCAGGTAAGCCTAGACAAAATAAGGATGACGTCCGGGCTGTCGAACAGCTCGAGCGGACCGCTCAACTCGTCGACGGAAGGTGGCGGGTTGGACTACCGTGGAAGGACCCAGATTGCTTGATGCCTGACACCATGCCAAGCGCTCTTAAACGGTTGAAGGGAATCGAAAGAAAAATGGCTAAGGACTCGGAGTTT
Source organism: Apotomis betuletana (assembly GCA_932273695.1). Lineage (NCBI taxonomy): Eukaryota > Metazoa > Arthropoda > Insecta > Lepidoptera > Tortricidae > Apotomis > Apotomis betuletana. The sequence continues at coordinate 123,966 of CAKNZM010000015.1, read as the reverse complement.
GCAAACAGGTATGTGGAACGCGTAGATCATTTATTTACAAACGACTTCGCTCGCGAATTACCGGATTCTCAACGCACATCAAGGACGTGGTATTTAGCCCATTTTGGCGTTGATAATCCTAATAAGAAAAAATTGAGGTTAGTTTTTGATGCTTCAGATAGAACTGAGGGTGTATGTTTAAATGACTATCTGCTTAAAGGGCCTGATCTACTAACTTCTCTTTGGGGTATTATGTTGCGCTTTAGAGAAAACCGTATAGCAATATCAGGGGACATAAAAGATATGTTTCTACGCATCCAAATCCAGCCAGAAGATCAAGATGCGCTGCGATTTCTGTGGCGAACCAACCCCACGGAACCCGTTAAAACGTACGTTAACACATCCCTAATTTTCGGTGCTAAGTGCAGTCCCTTCATTGCTCAATTTGTCAAAAATAAAAACGCTCAACGTTTTGTGTCTGCCGAGCCCGCCGCCGTTGATGCGATCTGCAACTCGCACTACGCCGACGATTACATACAGAGTTTGCCAGACGAAGCAACGGCGATTAAAATGGTACATACAATATCCAAGATACACGCTGATGGTGGTTTCGAGATACGTAATTTTACTAGTAATAGCCCAGTAGTGTTAGACAGCGTACCAAATGAAACCCTCGGAACTGCTGCCGTAAGGTTCAAAGTTGATCAGCAGTTCGAGGGCGAGCGGACGCTTGGACTCATTTGGTATCCGGCTACAGATGAACTTGGTTTCGACGTGTCGCTTAAGCGCATTCCCGAGGAGATAGTTCTAGGTCATAAAAAACCCACTAAAAGGTTAATGTTAAAAGTAGTGATGTCTATTTTCGATGTGTTTGGGTTTTTGGCCCCTTTTACTATTCAAGGGAAAATTATGCTGCAGGAAACCTGGAAGGCAAACGTAGACTGGGACTGCGACATTCCAGGCGACATTTTTAATAAATGGATTAAATGGCTGCATCTATTACAATTAGTAAGTCGTATACGTATACCGAGATGGTACTATCGAGCATTCATAGGTGTGAGCGAGACCGACACTACTGCTACGAGTGCTACGAGTGCTACACCAGGCTCTACGCCGCACACGGTCCGGTGCTACGAGCAAACACCGGCTAACGCGTCCACCGCGATACAAGTAAGTGCTGCGAATTATTATAACTATAATAATTTTCTCAAACATGCAATGAAATATTGATGTTATGTTCCTTATAAAAGGCTGCGAAGTATGACGTTTCCGATGCAGCTTGACGGGAGGTCGTTAATGGAATTTCATACAAAATTGGAGGCCTAGGCCGGCAACATGCTCTTTTTTAATTTCTATTCCACATAGGTTTGTGTCATGGCATCATGTCGATCAGCCATTAAAAAAAAAAACAAACCAACATTTGCTTTTGGTTAACTATGACATTCTGCCACCATGCTTATTAAAAAAAACAATTAGCGATTTGGCATCTTTTGATCAACTTAAGAAATAACACATAATTAACTAATTCTATTAATTGTTAAAATATAAATTGAAAATATTTCATCTAAATATTAGCGATAAAATTGTCTACTCAAACCATAAAAAACGCGTAGGAATTTTTTTAATCATTTCGGAGGGAAACTTGAGATATTTTCTCTGTAATTGTTTTATGAGTTTTGTTGTGCGTTGTTAATTTTAGTATTCAATTATTCATATTAAAGAAATAAAGTTTCTTTAAATATTCTACAGCGCACGGATCTGTCGGTAAAGCAGAAGTTTACTTAGTAGGATAACAGATGGCGCTGTCACCTCCATAGCTTGTCTGTCGGTAAAGACATGAGGGTGAATAAAGGTGGCGAATGTACTGTCATGAGGTTATGTTACGAGAGATTGAAATACAACGAATTAAATAGTAAAAGTGAATAGTGGGAATCGACATGCCAATTAATAGACTTTAAATGTCGTTTCTTTTGTTTACAGGTATGTTTTAGTTTAAGTTATATGAGTATAATTATGAGTTTAGTTTTTAATGTAAACTTTTGGTTTAATAAAAATCTTTTGTTTACAGAGCAACACATTGAGTTTATTTATGGTGGATGCCTAACAATTCTGGAAAATAGTCTTATATTCATAATTCAATATGAGTTCCGACGAAAATACAGACGAAAATACCGACAAAGATATAGTGTTAAGACGTGTTAGTTATAGTTTTTGGTAGCTTACAACGTCTATCTATAGAAATAAATTTATGATTTTCTGAAGTGTTTTTTATTTCATTGCTTGTTTGAGAAAAGCACTATACATACCTCGGCGGGAATGGGGTTGCCAGCCTCATACCTATCCGGCCTCGCTTCGCTCGGCCGTCTATATGTATTCGGCCGGCAACCCCTCACTTCCCGGCCTCTGTAGTAATGTACTATTGCAACTGCATACCTTTAGTGATAGTTCAACACAGGCCATGTGTGCGGTGGCGTATTGGCGATGGGAATGCCATGGTAATATATACGTAGCCTTTATTGCCAGCAAATGCAAGGTGGCACCTCTCAAGGCTTGCACCGTGAACCGACTAGAGCTGCAAGCGGCATTGCTAGCGGCCAGACTCGCGGACAGCGTGCTGCGCGAACATAAGATAACTACGGCTCAGCGGTACTACTGGTGCGATTCGACTACAGTGTTGCACTGGATTAGGAATGACGCGCGCAACACACTCGCACAGCTGTTGTCAAAATTTTGTATTTTTCTGTGTGCCGTGTTTGCCGTAATAAACAGTTCAACGTTACAAAAGTGTTCATCATTTCATCCGGCGGCACCCGAACCCCAACAAGTGGTTTATTTCATAATCATAAATTCAACATTGTTCCAGTGGTAAGATGCAAGTGATTGTGAAGAAGTGGCTACTGTCAATATCGTATCACGAAACTTAGGCCATACTTCTCGTGGCACACCTCTGTCTCTCAAGACCCCCCCCCCCTCCCCCACACACACACACGCATCTGACGCTTTCGCATCTGACGCATATTGTAACGTCGTATCGTGTATGGTATTAAATCATTTCCAATGATACACAAATCGACCTAGTCCCAAACTAAGCAAAGCTTGTACTATGGGTACTCGACGACGATATACATAACATAAAAATGGGTCAATCAACTATTTTCTGCAACTTGTTGCCATGGTGATGCCCCTGGGTCACTTTTTAAAACTACGATTTCCGTGGTTATATTTAGTAAAAGCTTTGTAATTTAAGCAGTTATAAGCCCATTCTTATGTAGACTCTCCTGACAACACCAGTAATAACAATTATCAACACTTTTCTTAGAAGATTAATCACTATTGTCCCCTGGGTCACGGGACAGAATAACAGCAAGAAAAAGTTGATCCACCCAAATACATATATAGATAACATCGTGACCCCCGAACAAATATTCAAGTTCATCCAGGCGGGGCGCACTCCGCGATTAACATTTCCCGCTACAAGTACATGCCGGTCGCCGCATGCATGCGGACTATTCAGTGGCTGACACGCTCTGTCTCGGAACGCACTGTATCTACACGATTTTCGCGCGCGTCTCGCTCATCTGGGTTACTTCGATGATCGAAATTCAAAGTTTGGACCTGTGCATCCTTTTCGATCTCGTGTCAAACAATATTTGAATGAGCGGGACGGCACAATATGCAGTTCGAACATCGGAGTAACCCTCCAGAAAACACAAAGAAAGACCTAAATTGCTTAGTGGAACATAGCTGTCATATCATCTGGAAGAAACCAGATCCTCGTTAACATAGTTCCCTTCATCCTTGTCACAGACAACCCCCACTAGACGGAGCATGTAAGGCGACCCGCGATGAAGAAACCAGTAGGCTCAGAAAAATGAATCTCAAAGAGGCTCTGTAGTTTTTGATTTATTTATTTGATTATCATTTAAATATTTTAATCATAAGTTAGTTGAAATTCTGTTTATTTACCGTATTGAACCGTAGGTATGCAATGTTGCCAGATACAGATCGCTATCATGTCATGTCATTGTGGGGACCACTAATGTACAGCCAAATAATGCTCAACCCAATAATGTACAGCCCAATAATTGGCGTCCATGATGGACGTGGATTATTGGGCTGTACATTATTGGGGTGTACATTCCTGGGTCGAGCATTATCGGTACGGGCCAATAATGTGCGGCCAATAATCGGTGTCTACTAAATGGATTCGAATTATTGGGTCGTGCATTATTGGGATGAGCGTTATCAGGGTGTACAAGCTCGGTCCGAGGCAATTATGTGAAGCCACTATTTGGACAGGGCAATAATGTACATCCCAATAATTGGCGTCCAAAAAAGTGGTCGCCAATTATTGGGCTGTACATTATTTGGTCGTACATGAATCAATCACCTTTCAGAGCAGATCCGACCCGGCCGGGTTAGGTCGCTATTTGGCAATAAAATAATCCTTATGCTAATAAAGTTCCTTGTATAAGATAAAACACTTTGAAATTAAAAAATAATAATAGCTGGCATGCCTTAAATAATTGCTTAAAATTTTTAAAAAATTGCTTGTTGTGTAGACGGTTGAAGCGCGCAACAGACTGCAATTCAATTTCCCGCGCGTGTCAGGTCGTTCATGAAATATACTGCTTCAAAGTTCGAATTTTCAAAAGCCTATAATCTCCCAAAGTATACAACTTAAAAAAATTCTACTGACTGTATTGAGTTGAGTTTCCGCCGCTCCGGAGTGTGTCTCTGCGAAGTTTCAGCGCCCTGGTGCTGCTGGAACTGGGACCGCGTGGTTTGGCCAAAGCTTCTTCCCCTTCTCCTGCGGTGCAGGCCTTCGTTCCATCTCAGCCAAACCCTGAACCTGGGTCAAGGTCAACAAAACCGATATCCGACGGCACCAGGAGGTTCCCCTGGTCAGCGCGAACAAAACGACGTGTCGCACGCCCTGCTACGACTCCCCGTTCCGGAGATATAGCTGCTTGAAGGTGGCTTCTGACAGCTGTCAGAAATCCAAGATGGCCGCCCTAGATGTTAAAACGCCCGTATCTAAGCAGCGCGTCCGGACTTTTTCTTCCGCAGTCAGCACAGCCTGGACTCCCGGATCCCGGCTTTGGTGAAAATTCCTGTCTTGGAAAAATTTCCGGAAAATTTCCGGAAAATCGTAGATTTGGCCCAACGTACCCCTAGAGGATCCCCAAGTCACCCCAAACGAGCCCAAAGTCCGCACCCGTAGGCCCTATGGGCTCCGAAATACAGGTACGCAAAAAATCCAAGATGGCGTCCGCGCCAAACTTCAGAAACGATTTGCGGGCGAACCAGACGTCGCAGAGAGCTGGGACCACTTCCTAGAACCCAAAATAGGGGCCAAGGAGCAAGAATCTGGGGCCTCCCGCCGCGCGATTTACACCTGTCCAAAAGCTCCGAGGGGACCTCACGCTCAGTCTCCCAAACGCAACAGAGAAAACCGCAAGCCCGGGCGAGCCTCCCAAGTCGAGTTCTGATGGCTCAAAGGTCAGCCAAGGAGTTGTTCTGGTCTGCGGGAGCACCAGGAGGGCTACCGCGACTTTCGAAATTCGATGATTCGATGATCGTTTTGCTGTTTTGCTACTCTGAATTTGTTCGATCGATTCGATTTTCGTTGTTTGACGTTTACCTTGTCGAATCTTCGAAAAACCCTACTCCGAAATTCGATTATCGTGGAATTTGACGTAACTATGATCGTGTAGAAACGTCAAATTCATACGATAACAAAATAGTTGTCGTTTTGCCTAATTTCGATATATTCGTTAGAGATTGGTCAGAAGTAAAGGCTTAGGATTCATTTTTATATTATTATTATTTAAAACTGAAAAACGTGCTTATCGTGCTTTCTGGATTAATATAGTCGATTTAAAGTAATTGTGCCCCCGTTTCGGAGTTTTTACTGGGTAAGTAATAGTCGACTTATTAACTTATTATATTCGTAATATAGCAATGATGTGATCAACTAAATAATAAAATCATCGTATTAACACATAATGCACTACAGCAAATATACGTATGCAAAATAAAACTTGACGTTCGTGTGGTTTTCACACATTATTCAATTATCGGCCTTAGTAATAGTCCATTCGGAGGGGTGACCCTGTTATACAGGAAGTCGTTGTTCAATAAAGTATCGATTATAAATTGCAAGAGTAATAGATTGGCCGGTATCCAAATTGATTTGGATGATCGTCAATTATTGGTATTTTGTGTCTATATGCCTGTGGATAACGAAGAAAACCTGACGGAGTTCACAGACGTCCTCGCCGACATAAGTGCAATTATAGAGGAAAGAGAAACAGCTGCGGTATATATATTAGGCGATTTTAACGCGCATCCGGGGGCTAGATTTGGTGAAGAGCTCCAGTCATTTTGTGATGAACAGTTATGGTTTTGGAGTGACTATAGTATGCTTAATAAAGATCCGAATACTCATACGTTTTATAGTGAAGCTCATGCCACGGGGAGATGGCTGGACCATTGTGTCACCACCGCAGCAGCTCATAACACAATAACTAATATCAGCGTGATGTATGACGTCAGCTGGTCCGACCATTTCCCTTTGATAGTTAACTGTAGCATTAACGGAGTAACTAGAACTAGTCACTGTTCCTAATATTGTGCCAACGAATAACAGCAAAATTATATGTGGCAATAGAAACTTACATCAAATTAACAAGTACGGGGCATATTGTCAATCTAAATTATCCCAGCTTAACGATACTAGTCAATGCAAATGTAGCGATAAGTCAAATTGTGATACCAACTATATTTTAAAGCATATTAATAGTCTCTATGAAAATATTGTAGATGTTTTGCAAAGTGGGGCGCAGCAAAGTGCGGTATTGGGTGCAGGTGCGACAAAGACAAGGAAACCAATTTTTGGGTGGAACCACCACGTTAGGGGTAGCCATGAAGAAGCTAAGTTGGAATTCCATAAATGGGTCTTAAGTGGAAGACCTAATAGTGGAACCTTATATGAATCGATGCGCGAGTCGAGAAAGCGATTTAAAAATAAACTGAAATGGTGTCAGAATAACCAAGAAATGATACGAATGAACATATTAGCCGTTCATAACAGTAAAAATAATTTTGGTAAGTTTTGGAAAGCCACGAAAAATATGCAGCATAGGTCGAAGCTCCCCTGTAGTGTTAATAATATACATAACACAAAAGACATAGCCAACCTATTCGCAAGCCACTTCAAGGTTACTCCTCAAGATGTGGAGGATGAGCTGGACTCTGAGCCGCAGACCGCACCGCAGTACACGAGCCGAATCTTAACCACAGGTGATGTCGTAAAAGTAGTGAGGTCTATGAAGAGAGGCAAATCTGCAGGACACGATGGGCTCAGTGTCGAGCACATCGTCTACGCGAGCGACGAGATATATAGAGTACTAAGTATTCTATTCAACTTATGTATACAGCATAGTTGTCTACCTGCCGCTCTAATGAAAACGGTGGTGGTTCCTATACCCAAAAACCGAACGGGTGACCTGTCTAATTTAAATAATTATAGGCCAATATCCTTAGGTAGGATCATAAGTAAAATCCTTGAAAGGCTTCTGCAACCTGAACTGATGCGAAACGTAGTGATAAGCGATGCGTAGTTTGGTTTCCGCCAAAGTGTATCGACTGACTCCGCCATACTATGTCTAAAAAACACAGTTAACTATTACCTTCAAAGGGAGACCTCAGTTTACGCCTGTTTTCTTGATTTAAGTCGCGCCTTTGATTTAGTCAACTACAAAGTGCTGTGGAATAAATTACTGAGGGCAGGTGTCCAACATAGTATGGTGGAGTTGCTCAGGTTTTGGTACGGTAACCAAACTAATAGTGTCAGATGGGGCGACTCGCAATCTAGTGAATATAGACTAGAGTGCGGAGTCCGCCAGGGAGGGCTGACCTCTCCGGACCTGTTCAATATCTATGTCAATGACCTGATCGAGGAACTGAGGGGAACTCGTGTCGGCTGCCATATTGATGGCGTCTGTTATAATAATTTAAGTTATGCAGATGACATGGTTCTACTCAGTCCATCGGTCAGTGCCATGCGTGAGCTTTTAGCGGTATGTGAAAAGTTTGCCTTAAAAAATGGTATGAAGTACAATATCGCTAAAACAGAAATGCTCGTATTTAGGTATTGTAAGGGTCCGGATAGGGTGCCACGGGTTGTAAAGCAATTCAAATACCTGGGCCATATTCTATGTGACGATATGCGAGATGACTTGGACATCGAGCGTGAACGAAGGGCCCTCGCTGTACGTAGCAACATGCTAGCACGTAGATTTGCAAAGTGCTCTGAGGATGTTAAGGTTGTTCTGTTTAGAGCGTACTGCCAAAGTTTTTACACCTGTCAACTATGGACTAAATATACACGAAAAACCTATAATATCCTCAGGGTACAGTATAACGATGCTTTACGTATTCTTTTAAAGCAACCCAGATGTTGTAGTGCCTCAGCAATGTTTGCGGAAGCCAGGGTACCTGACTTCTTTGCCATTATGAGGAGTAGGATAGCGTCGTTCTGGCAAAGAATTAAAGTTTCAAATAATGAGCTTCTTACTGCTGTTAATGGTAATATTTATAAAAATGTTATTTTCACGCACTGGTTGTCTGTTCATCGGCAGCCGAACCGCAAATAGTTTTTTACTTTTTATTTATACACTGTTTTAAATCCTAATTTACTAATTTCATTATAGCTTTTTTTTTATTCAAATCTTTAAATTTTAATTTTAATTTGATTGCATTAATGTGCACATCTTGAACTTTTTAGTAGAGTTGCTAAGCCGCGAAATTGTGCGCATCTGATAAAACCTAATGGTCATTGGGGCAGTGGAAGTAAAAACGCAGTGTTCGGCCTTCACGTTTATTGTGACTGTTACTTACACACAGAATCCGAAGCATTAAATTGTATATAACAATACTTTATATTAAAGAGAAATGAGCAGCTTAAAGAACGTGTCCGTCTCCTAAGGCTACCAAAGACAAAGAGGGCGACACAGACAAAGTAGATAATACACGTCAAAAAGATAAAGAGCATGCACACGATTCTACATAACCAAGTTGGTATTATAAGGGTGGTAATACATAATCCAATTTCTAACACTTCCCCTCACACTTATAAGACCAATATGTCATATGCCTAGACACAAATACACAACGACATCGACAATGAAGAGACAATGTGTACAGACTTATCTCTGATGTAAGGCTTTAACTTAATATAATATCAATTATATAAGTTTACATTGACCATAATGTTTGCCCTAAGTAGAGACTAACTTTACTTATACACATTCATAACAATAGCATGCTTCCACAAGATACAACAAAGAACAAAGTGAAGAAAAATGCATACTATTTTTATGATAGCACATTTACATTCTCAAACAAGTAAATCGTAACTCTACATTCACATATACATGCTTTAAATTACTTTACATTCAAGCTATGAACAAATTTGGAATGTTTACTGAAACTAAGCGGCTTGGTAAGTACATCAGCTATCATTTCCTCCGTTGGTAAGTATTTTACAGTTAAAACATTGTTATGTACTAAGTCTTTTATGTGATGATACCGCACATCTATATGCTTGGTGCGTTTATGAGAATATTCTTTACAAAGTAGCAGCTTGTGCGCACTCTGGTTATCATTATACACAGTGATGCTAGGTTTCACACATAAAATTTCAGACAAAATGTTCTTAATAAAACATAGGTCTTTACATACATCATTGATTGAAATAAATTCACTTTCAGTTGAACTAAGTGCAACACAACGCTGTTTGCGTGATTCCCAGTTAATGACATTTGAACCCAACTTAACTACAAACCCTGTATAAGAGCGTCTATCAATGTCATTAGCCCAGTCGGCATCTGCATATGCAATTAAATTCAATTCTCTACTCTTTATAAAATATAAGGAATAGTTAATTGTACCTGCTAGATATCTTAAAATCCGTTTAGCTGCAAGCCAATGACTTTTATTAAACTTAGAATTATATTGACTCAAATGGCTACAAGCATAAGCTATATCGGGTCTAGTGCAGACAGCCAAGTACATTAGGGAACCCATAAGTTCTCTGTAATTATAAGTTTCATCACACAAAGCTTCACAGTCAGTTTCAAATTTACAGCCTACTGACATTGGAGTAGAAACAGGTTTACAGTTTTCCATATTAAATCGCTTAAGTACTTTCATGATATAGTCGCTCTGATCCAATTTTAATACATCTCTTTCTCTTACGACATTAATGCCAAGACAGCTTTTTAAGTTGCCCAAGTTTTTACAATTAAACTCACTTTGCAATACATTGAAAAGCTTACTTTTCAGAGTACTATTATTAGAGAAAATGTAAAAATCATCTACGTACAGAGCTACTATCACTAAACTATTTTTGTCTTTACTTATATAGATACAAGGTTCACATTTACATTGTATAAACCCATTTTCACACAGTATTTTATTTACTTTATTATTCCAAATCCTACTAGCTTGTTTAAGACCATAGATCCCTTTTTGCAACAAACAGACTTTATCTTTATGGTTATTATCAAAGCCTGGTGGTAATTCCATATAGATGGTTTCCTCAAGGTCTCCGTTAAGAAAAGCTGTGGTTACATCAATGTGATCTATGCTTAAATCATACTCACAAGCTAAAGAAAACAATATCCTCATCGTACTATGTCTTACGACAGGTGAAAATGTGTCTTTATAATCTACACCAGCGACTTGTGTATAACCCATGGCAACTAAACGCGCTTTAAACTTTTCAAAGTTACCTGATGCATCTGTCTTAATTTTATAAACCCATTTTGACTTTATAACATTAGTATTACTAGGTCTATCAACTAATCTCCAAACTTTATTGGCTATGAGAGTGTACAGGGCACTAAGGTACATTTTGGAATGAAGGTGTTATAAGAAAAGATAACAGGTCAATCTTCGATCATGCATTTATTGCAACTAAACTGGATTCCGCCGGGCGGCACAATATAAAACAAGTGTAGGTAGGTACATATAAATCGAAATCTTAACTGAACATACCGCCCACCAAAAACAACAGTTTTTAACTAAACACTAGGGCCAGTATGTAGATAAAATAGCTATACGGTAGGTATAAGCAAGTATAGGTAGGTATAACACATAATTTATCTAGGATAGGATCTTAATAGATGCTATTGCTTAGCCCCAAGAAATACAAACAAAACAATTTATAACTCGGTGCTAATTATATGCATAACTAGTCAAATTTAGTATATCTACCAGAAAAATTAATGAACATTGAACATCTCAACCCAATTAATATAAATAATACCATCACCTAATTACGTTTCAAGGAATATGACATATCTCTTAGACTACCAGTCTACGCTTTATTTTATTACAACGTATAATACTAAAGTTAAAACTAACAATTCCAATGACTCATTTAAGTATGTCTTGCTTCTAACGTTTCTAACAATGTTTGGCAAAATTAATTTGTAACAAAATAGGTATGATCAGTAGATTTGCTTTGATACATATTTATCTCAATCCTTAAACCGTAATGAACTTATAAACTAACATTTTACCGCGGTAACAGCACCGTTCGATACTCTTGGGTAGGTAAGTATGTACGACTTATTATTAACATAATAACTTGCTCGCTAACGAGTTTCGATGGGAATGGACTGTAAACATTTAATAAAACATGGTAAGTTAGCTAAACAAGAGAATTTATTTAAATACATAAGTACCTACATTAACGATTGTATAATTAAAAATAAAAAGTGTTCTCTGTTATTGGAGAGGTATCCTTATGGCAAAGTAATTAGGTATGTATTAATAAATTTAACACATTCGTGATAACACTCTTTAAAAGTTCGTAAATTATATTATACATATCTAAGTTATAAAAGGCTTAAAATTGTAATGTGTATAACATACACTAACCACAGGTGACATATAACTCGTAGTGTTGCGATTAATTATAAGTTATAATTTTAAACGCGTTTGAAAAATAACAATTCAACTGTTCGATTGTTTATCTACTATCTTTATCATTACAAGTAAGTATGTGCATGTATTAACAGTAAGGAAGTCAACGACGCGACTAAATTATGAAAGTTGACCGCCCACCCTTGCATATACGCGTAACAAAATCTACGAATCGGAATGCTTTGGTAATAATATTAACTTTGATAAGGGTCTTTTAAGAACATTATCTCCACTCGAACCAATTGGTCGTTGCCAGGATGTAAAACTTTAATTTTACCTAAAAGCCATTTCGCTGGAGGCATATCGTCTTCCTTTATTATAACGATATCTCCAACACAGGGGGATCTCACAGGGATTTGCCACTTGTAGCGTTGCTGTAAAGTATTGAGGTACTCCGTTTTCCATCTCCTCCAGAAATCTTGCATTCTATTTTGTATAAACTGCCATCTAGTCAGCATATTAACATTTTTGTCTTCATAAGTTGTGTCAGCAAGATTGATTACAGGTTCTCCGATTAGGAAATGTCCGGGTGTGAGTGGATTTAGAGTATCTAAGGTCTCGTCTAGATGGCACAAGGGCCTCGAATTTAAGCATGCCTCTATTTGAGCCAGGAGCGTGGCCATTTCTTCATAGGTTAGCTTTGTTGTACCATTAATACGGTTTAAATGTCTTTTCACTGAGCGGACGCCGGCTTCCCAGATTCCACCAAAATTGGGTGATTTTGGTGGCACAAAGTGCCAGGTTGTGCCATCATTGGCTAACAGCTCTGCTATTTCATTAGATACACGCGATTTACCTTTCTTGAACATGTCCTGTAGCTCTTTGGAGGCGCAAATAAAATTTGTACCATTATCGCTCCACAGGTGCAAGCAATGGCCTCTTCTGGCAACAAATCTCCTGAATGCCGCTATGAAGCCTTGGGCTGTAAGATCAGTCACTGCCTCTAGGTGTATGGCTCGCGTGGCCATGCAAACAAATAAGCAGATGTAACCCTTCGTCGTTTTGTGACCTCTACCCTTTGAAGTTCTCAATTGCACGGGTCCAGCATAATCCACCCCGCTGTTGAGGAATGGACGATGAGGGGTAACTCTCGGAGCTGGCAACTGACCCATTAGCTGCTGCTGTGTGCGAGCCTTTTCTTTTATACAGGTCCTACAATTTCGCGTAACTTGCCTCACAGCCGATTTAAGACTTGTAATCCAGTACCTACTCCGAATGTAGGCCATCATAGCTTGTATATCACCATGCAGCGTCCGTATGTGAGCTTCATTGATTAACAGCTTGGTGATATGTTGTTTTCCAGGGATAATAATGGGATGTTTTGCATCTTCGGACATAGGAGCATTACTGAGACGTCCTCCTACTCTCAACAATCCGTGATCATCCAGGTAAGGCGTAAGACTGATTAATGAACTCTTTGCCTTAATTTTACCATTCTTTTTCAGATCCTTAACTTCGTCTTCATAGTTTAACTGTTGGTAATATCTTATACATCTGACTTCAATTTCGTTCATTTCAGCCGCTGTTATATATACTTCTCTATCTTGTCTATTTTTGTGTGTGAGAAACCGTCGACATTGAGCTAGCACCCTCTTCAATTTCGACATTGTCGAAAATCTCTCCCAAATAGGTGCCTCTTCTAGGTTGATGTGAAATGTCTTTTTCATTTCTAAACTCGTTTCAGGGACAGGAGCTCGTTTAAACTCATCGTCATTATCTTTTAACCAGTCGGGGCCAGTCCACCACATTTCATTATCGATCATGTCTCTCGCTCGAACACCTCTGGACGCAAGATCAGCTGGGTTGTGTCTAGATTGAACATGTCGCCATCTATCGTTGTCGATTAGCTGAACGATTTCTGACACTCTGTTTCCAACGAATACTTGCCAGCGGCTTGGTTGAGACTGCAACCAAGCTAATACCACCATCGAATCTGTCCAGGCGTATGTTTTGTGCATGGGTATCTTCAGCAGGTCCGAGAGCTCATGTAATAGTTTTGCTAACAAGACAGCGCCACATAGCTCCAACTTTGGTATGCTTAATTGCTTAAGTGGTGCCACTTTCGTCTTCGCTGATACCATTGAGATGTGAACAACGTCTTGCTCATCAACGACTCTGACATAAGCTACTGCTGCATAGGCTACCGAAGAAGCATCTGAGAAGCCGTGGAGTTGTATATCTTTGCAGCGTGATGTGAGTTTCATCCATCGTGAGATCTTTATGGTTTGCAGCTCATGAAGTTCTTCCCTGTAGGTCATCCATTCATCTATTAACTCCGTGGGCAACTCATCATCCCATCCATGATTGCAGAGCCATAACTTCTGTATCATGACCTTGGCTGTTATCACGACGGGGGCCCACCAGCCGAAGGGGTCAAACAGACGTGCCACATCCGATAATATTATTCTTTTCGTTACAGGGTTCCTGACTTCTGGTAAGTTAACAGTAATTTTGAAAATGTCGTCGTTCCTGTCCCAGGTAAGTCCTAGTATTTTTATTATTTTATCTAATTTTATTTCCATTCGGTCTACTCTTTCTTTATCCTTGCTTCCATCTTGTAAGAACTCTAAGAGTTCCTCGGAGTTGCTTGACCATTTCTGCATATGGAAGCCACCTGCTTTTAAGACTTTATTAATCTCATCACAAATAATCTTTATTTCAGATAAATCTTCATGGCCAGTCATCAAATCGTCCATATAAAAGGAGTCCTTCACTACAGCTGCACCACGTGGATAACTTGAAGATTCATCTTCCGCCAACTGAAGTAGAGTGCGCACCGCCAAATAGGGCGCGGCTGCCGTGCCGAAAGTTACCGTCAGTAATTGAAAACTTTTCAATTCTTCAGCAGCATCATTCCTCCACACAATCCGTTGTAAGTTAGTATGGTTACCTGTCATTTTTACTTGTCGATACATTTTAACGATATCCCCTACGACACAGATCTAATGACATCTCCAGCGTATGATGAGACTTCGAAGGTCAGATTGTAGTGTAGGACCTATTAGCATGCTGTCATTTAAGGATCGACCGTTTGAGCCGCGTGCGGATGCATCGAAGACTACGCGCACCTTCGTCGTGTCTTTATCTTCTCGAACCACGGCGTGATGCGCTAGGTAAATCGCTTCTCTTTCTTCATCATTTTCAGCTTTCTTCATATGTCCTAATCTTATATATTCATTCATGACCTTCGTGTATTCTTCTTTCAGCTTATTGTTCCTTTGAAACTTTCTTTCTAGCTGCTTAAATCTGGTAATCGCTTGCTGCTTAGTCTCTCCGCATAGCTTCACCGTCTCTTCAATGTTTTCTTTCAAAGGTAAGTGTACCTCATATCTTCCTGTTGTATCTCTCTTTGTTGTGTTTTTGTAGATTTCTTCACATCTTTCTTCTTCTTTGGACCAAGCCTTCTTGGTTGTATAAAACTCCGTTTCCAATTCCCAGAACCTCTTCAGTAGGTTGTTGTCTTCTTCCACCTGTCTCGTAATATGGAAGCTAATGACATTTCCTGACCTGCAAGGGATTGCATCAATATCGCCTGACAAAATCCACCCTAAGTGAGAGTGCTGAGCAACAACGTTGCCCGGCCCTCTCAACAAACCTGAGTCAATAATCTTACCAAAGACATCCGCGCCAAGAAGAATATCTATCCTACCCGGTACATTGAAGGTGGGATCAGCCAACTCTATATCATTAAGCTGAGGCCAGATAAAACCTCTAATCTCCTTTGCAGGTAACCTACGAGTTAACGACTTTAATACATACGCATTCACATTTAATGAGAAATTGGAATCATATCTTGAGTTAATATGTAAATCTACTAAATGCTTGAGAGACACGTGATTACCTTCTCCAACACCAGAGACGACGCCGCTGATTTCGGTTTTCGTTAAACCCAACAACTCGACGACCCTCGCCGTCACGAACGACGCCTCTGACCCTTGGTCAATGAGAGCACGGAAGACGTGTGACTGACCTGACCTCGACGTGACGTCCACCAGTGCCGTTGCTAACAATATATTTTGACCGGGTTGTCCTCCACTTGCCACATGTCCCGTGACCTTGACCAGTGTATCTTCTTGATTTTGTTCTACTAGAGTTGCAGTTGTAACCTGTTTTCCTTCACTTATTTGTTTCTTTTCTCTATGTAATAAGGAGTGGTGTTTTCTCTTACAGATCTGGCATGTTGTACGTTGTTTACATTTAAAAACTGTGTGATTTGGTATGAGACAATTAAAGCACAAGTTGTTGCCTTGAACGAAGCTATATCTCTCTTCTATGGGTAGCTTGGTAAATTGTTTACAATTGTATACATAATGATTTTCCTTGCAGAAGGCGCACTGTAAAACTTCCTTGCTGGCCGTCGCATGAAAGGTCTTCGGTTTAACAGGTTTGTAGCTTTTGTTTGCAGGTTCCACCATCTCCAACGTGCGAAACCGGGTTTCCAGGAACAACTTCAGCCTCTCAAATCCAGGTAAATCATCAGTACTATCGCTGCTAATCGCTTCTTCCCATTGTTTATGACTGCTCACGTCCAGCTTGGATACAACAACAAATGTGACAATTGCATCCCACTTCTCGGTAGGTAAACCCAAATTCTTAAGCGCGTTCATACACTCCACAGTAGTATCTAACAGCTGTTTAATTGCGGTAGCCGATTCCTGAGGTAACGTTCTTTGGCTAAAAAACTTCTTAAATATATTATTCGCAATATATCTTTTATTGTTGTATCGTTTTTTCAGGATCGACCAAGCTTCGGTGTAATTATCTCCCGTTATAGAAAACTGCCGTAATAATACTTCAGCCTCGCCCGTCAGACTACTTTTGAGATAGTGTAACTTTTGTACATTTTCTAGTGATGCATTGTTATGTATTAGCGCCACAAAAAGGTCGTGAAATGATTGCCATTCGGTGTATAGCCCATTGAAGGTAGGAATACGAGGTAGTCTGACTTCACTACTGGATGTACTAGATTTACTCGTTTCACTGTTACTTAGCGGATCCACTTTCTTGGCCTCAGAACTCATATTCAGTAACATAGTCTTCAAATCACCCTTGTATGAGTAATACAATTCTTCAAACTTATCAAATGTATCCTCAGCAAAATACGACAATAACGGCCTATCTTCCTTTGTGACCGACAAGAGTATTTTCTCGTGAGCGACCCTAAAGTCCTTCCAATAAGTGTCCAAAGCATCACTTCGACCTTGCACATATCCAATTGTTATTCTATCTTTCGGTGATTTTTTATAATTACTATAAGCCTTTTCCACTTTTTCTAAAAGGTCCATTTGTAAAACGATTCGTTTTTCTATTTGCTCCATTTCGTAAGTTCACTGCAAAAAGTACTAAATATCGAAAACCACCGAAATCAGTATTGCACCAAGTCCACAAGTCGAGAATGTTCTACGCGGCACTTTGTTTACGCTTAGGTTAAGCGCGAGTACATAAGTACGTTCACTTTAAATATAATGTTCACAGTTCGCTAATACTTGCAGCTATCCATTTATAATGCACTATTCTGCTGTCTTTTGTAACGCGCTAAATCACTCAGTCCGATGAAGTCCGTAAAATAACCTTCCGAAACTATTAGTCGTAAATCCAAATTGTGTAAACATGTAAGGTTCTTTTAACTTTAATTCACTTTTAAACACATTTGTCCGAAATATTGTTCAGTTATTTACACTTATTTATGTATATTTCACTCCAAAATACGTAAACTTCATTCCGTAGAATAGATCACCGTCAATAATATCCGGTTCGAAGGACCATATGTACAGGGCACTAAGGTACATTTTGGAATGAAGGTGTTATAAGAAAAGATAACAGGTCAATCTTCGATCATGCATTTATTGCAACTAAACTGGATTCCGCCGGGCGGCACAATATAAAACAAGTGTAGGTAGGTACATATAAATCGAAATCTTAACTGAACAGAGAGAGTCATACTCACACTTCATAGCGGCAGACCATTCTGCGCTAAGGGGACCAGTGACAGCTTCCCTATACGATAATGGTATATCGTTGTCATGGACAGGCGTCGCGTTGTGTACTACCATGGAGTAATCCGATGTGTAGTCAGCATACCTTTTAGGTTTTTGTGACCTTGTAGTACGTACGGGTCGAAGAGGATGGACAGCCGGCGCATCAGCCGAGGGCAGGGCTTCCCCTGAACGTGACGACGGCGACGACAGCACTACAGACTCGCCCGACGAGTCACTCGAGCCCGAAGGAGAGCAGCCTGGCTCATCATTCTCGCTCCCGGTACAGAATTCCTCCGAATCTGAAAAAGCCATAGAAGATTCATTAATATCTTGATTATGCATTTGCGTCTCACTTCTTGGACCACAGATTGGAAATTCATTATTTTGAATAGACATTGAATTATCCACATTTTGACTAGAAATTACACTATTTTCACTAGGGATTTCAATTGCATTATTCTCATTATAAATTAAATTTTCATTATTTTGACTAGATACTTCAATTGAATTATTCTGACTAGATTTAAGATTATCAGTAGATGCTAATTCAAATTCATAAAATACATTCTTATTGTCAAATTCTTTAAAACTTAATCTATCTAAATCCTTATAAAATTTATCTTCTAGAAATACTATATTTCGAGACAAGATCACCTTTCTAGGGTTAAGTGGGTCTAAAAGTCTAAAACCTTTCGTTGTTTCACTATAACCAACAAAAATGTAAGGTTTACTTTTAGGATCAAGTTTACGACGATTTTCTTTAGGTATCAAGGAGTAGGCGATGCAGCCAAAGACATGAAGGTGACTAAGGTCCGGTTTGGATCCAGTCCAAAGCCCTTCAGGAGTATGTCCAGACAATGCACTTGTGGGGCTTCTATTCTTTAAGTAAGTCGCAGTCATCACTGCTTCCCCCCAAAAACATTTACTAAGACCAGCTTCAAACAAAATACATCTCGCTTTGTCTAGCAAAATTCTATTAAGCCTCTCCGCAACCCCCATCTGCTGATGACAGTAAGGTACACTCTTTTGATGAATGATGCCTTCCTTTTTAAGAAAATCAGTAAAACGTCTGTTACAATATTCCGAACCAAAATCTGTCCGAAGAATTTTAATCGACAATCCTAATTGTTTTTCTACTAAATTCTTGTAAGTAATAAAATGTTCAATTACCTCGGATTTATGCCTCATGAGGAAGATGTGTGACTTCCTGGTGTAGTCATCTGTCATCGTTACCATGAACCTCGCACCACCAATGCTGTCTTCCTGCATGGGTCCCGCTACATCGGAATGCACAATTTCTAAAGGTTTATGCGCTCGTGTAGCCTCGCCAGCGGGATACGGCAATGCAACTTGCTTCCCAAGCAGGCAGGTCTCACACTTCGCATCAGAGCAAACCTGAAAGTTGACACCAGTTGCAAGACCATCTCGTAAAGCACACATACCTTTATAATTCAGATGAGCTAATTTTTTATGCCAAAGCTCAGCTGACAGAGATGAAACAGCTACGTTAGCACTCTTTGTATCTTGCCTATTATGCAAAAACATGGAAGAGTGCACTTCCTGCGAAGTCCCTTTACTACTATGAATACACCCGTCCCATTCATATAAACCATTTTTATGAGATGCTGAGGTAACAGGATTGCCATGAATTTTACAACTTTTATAAACATTACAATTGTCCTTGGTAAAAATTACAGTAAAACCATTACTACATAATTTACTAACTGACAATAAATTCGTGGACAGGTTAGGAACATATAATACCTTGTTAAGTTTGTTGATAACTCCACCGACAGGTAGCTCCCCGATGCCTTCAGCCGAAATTGACTCATCATTGGCCAGAATCACTTTACTTCCATTCTCCGGCAGCTCCACGTAGTTGTCCAATAAAGACTTATCATTGCAGAGATGGTTGGAGCACCCCGAGTCCAGAAAAAAGGATGACTTCTTAACTAAATAAGCCGATGTAGTCTCCGTAGCCAGAAGCGATCTGTTCCTCGCCTTGTCCTTCCTATACTTGAAGCACTTGCTCTTGATATGACCAACCTTGCCGCAGTAGTGACATACTATTTGCTTCTGTGGTTTTGTAGATGTACTAACCGGACGGTTCCTGGATGTCGAGAACAATGCCGCTTCCTCCGTATTGGAAAAACCTTCCCTCTTTTTCAATTCCTCTTGTAGAAGACGAGACTTAACCATATCTGAAGTGAGGTTATTATTGGCGATATTTGCAGTCTCCAAATTGCTTACTAGCGCATCGTACTCTTCTGGTAGGCCACTCAGCAGGAGTTCAACTACTTCCTTGTCCTCTATGCTCTTGTCGATGTCCGCCAACTGATGAACTAGCGACATCAAAGCCTCTATGTAGCGTGACATACAGTTAAACTGTCTGTAGTCAATGCGGTGTAGTTGACGAAGCAGCAGCACGCGCCTGTACAAACCTTTGTTCTCAAAAACTGTTTTGAGGTTATCCCACGCTTCCTTGGCTGTTTTCGCAGTCCTGATATGTTGCAAGCAGGCGGTCGACACGGTAAGACCGATCCTAGCGAGCGCTCGACTGACGTGCGAGGAATCCGTGTCTGTACCTTCTACAGCCTCCCATACGCCATCGAGTGTCAGCAACATTTTTATTTGGTATTTCCATGTAGGGTAATTTTCCACGCCTCGAAGTTTCTCGACTGATTGGCTAGAGTAGTTCGCAGAGGTCGGCTGGTTTTCGTTGGCCATAAGAGAAAATCCAAGCTTACCGGCGAACAGGAAACACGTGGCGATATATACCACAATATGGCGAACACGGTGAGCCGGGTGACCAAGTTCAGTGCGCTGACGCCAACAAGTCAGCGATGTGCTCGTTCTCACACGAAGATCCTCAGGATACGATTTGTGAAGAGATTAACGGAAATAGCCAGAACAGTGCAATCGTCGACTGTGCCCTTAACCTGATAAAACCTAATGGTCATTGGGGCAGTGGAAGTAAAAACGCAGTGTTCGGCCTTCACGTTTATTGTGACTGTTACTTACACACAGAATCCGAAGCATTAAATTGTATATAACAATACTTTATATTAACGAGAAATGAGCAGCTTAAAGAACGCGTCTGTCTCCTAAGGCTACCAAAGACAAAGAGAGCGACATAGACGAAGTAGATAATACACGTCAAAAAGATAAAGAGCATGCACACAATTCTACATAACCAAGTTGGAATTATAAGGGTGGTAATACATAATCCAATTTCTAACAGAACCAAACATGTGATGATGCTGTTAAAAGGTCTAAGGAGGCTCTCAAAGAGTATAGGAAATCACCAAGTATTCCTAAGTTTTGTAAGAAACCTCTGAAATAATAACGCAGGATTTCCTTCATCGTATATTTGTATACCAATTGCTTTAACAGTATAAACAGTTCAAATACTAGAATAGTCAGCCCCAAATCTAAACAAATGAAATTAACATCCCATCTAAATCCGATATTCCATCTCCTAACCAAGTGTCAGATTAACCGCCCGTTTCCCGCCATTTTGTGTTGCCAACCTCTCAGACGTCATAAAAATTGACGATGAAACTACTTTTGTTTCTGCCAAATGTAATAAACCTTACACTCGACCATCCTGATGACGTGCATGTCCTCAGGCACGATCCGGCGAAACCTTACACTCGGCAATACAATTATATTAACTTCTAGCTAAATTATTTAAATTATTACATTATGACGGTGATTTCCTGAAGTCAAAATAAATTACTGATTACCAAACAAAATAATCATAATATATTACATCAATTTTGCCTCTGAATATTTTGAAATTCGCAAAACCAACAGGAAATAAACAATAGAATTTTACAGTTCAACACAGTGACGTTCTACTTAGTTTGATATAGACTTCGTACTATTCCAGCGCTTTGATGTTTGTTACATAAGAAATAGCTGATTTCATCAGTCAGAATTAAGTATATTAGCTACCTATATTTATGTATCAGTAAAAATAAATAATAAATTTTCATCTCTCCTGTTCGGAAAGTGACATTTTCATGAGTAGATAGCCGGGTGGAAAATAGCTTTTCCATCCCTAGGGTGGAAAGTAATTCTTTTTTAATTGCCACGGAATCAAAGATAATTGCCTTCTAGATGCACGTCGTGACCAACTAAATTAGGTACAATCTAGTCGGCCGTGGTAAGTGGCCATTGAAAAAAAGTCTCCAAAGGTTAGATATAGGCAAGCTTAATTTATTTATATCGTATTATTAAATATAAATTTGCCTTATATATAAAATAATACACACATATAATTCCGTACCACATTTGTTGATAGATCGTACCACACGTACATTTATTTAAAAAATAAAATTGAAACCATTGGATTGTTTTATGTTTTAACTTTTGAAATGTTGGCGGTACGTAAAACGTAAATCTTAACTTTTTTTTATCTATTAAAAATAAGAAGAATGAAAGTTTGCAGTAGAAAAAGCGGGAACACGAGATTAAATATAAATACCGTGTCTAATTGATTATTTGTTAAAAATTACATGGACATTAATAACTCACTTATGACATATGTGCGTGTAGTATTTTATTTTCCTCGCAGTCGAAATGAAAAGTAGAGTGTTTAACTCGGGTGAAATTACCCATTTCACCCTCGAACTATTGGCGCTCTCACTTCGTTCGAGCGCCAGAAATATCTCGCGTGCAATAGGTCACTTTCTACCCTTGGTTAACAATCTACTATTCCCTACAGCGCCCAAACTTGTGTTTAGTGTCCTACAGATTGGCCATGGGAAGATAAGAGAGTAGCACAGCTCTTTAGTAGTCATTGTTGTATCGCTGCCCGACTTGGAGTTTTGGGTCCCTGCAGGGCTCTTTCGCTATTTAAACTGAACTCTACATTTCCGGCAGAAAAGCACTATGTTTAGCTTCAGCCGAAAGTTCAATAGATGCACTTGTATTATTGAGCGCGTCAGCCCACAAACTTACTCGTTCATCTATTGCTCACTTTCCAGCCGCTATAACAATCTACTATTTACCTTTGATCATTGTTACACCGCTGGCCGATTTGGAGTTCTTTGTGTCGCTGTAGGGCTTCTTTGCTCTCAAATTGAACTCTGCATTTCCGACAGAACAGCCCGGGCATCGTGGGCTGCAGTTGCTGTTAAATAAAATAAAAAGTCGATCAGTTTATTGGGTGGGTATTTGGGTCAATCAACTTTTTCCTGTTACTCATTGCCATGGTGATGTCCCCTAGGTCACTTTTTAAAACTACGATTTTCCGCGGTTATATTTAGCAAATGTAATTTAAGCAGTTATAAGCCTATTCTTATGTAGACTATCTCCTGACACTACCAGTAATATAAAATTATCAACACTTTTCTTAGAAGTTCAATTACTATTGTCCCCTGGGTCACGGGACAGAATAACAGCAAGAAAAAGTTGATCCACCCAGATAAATAAATAAATAAATATCATACAACCTCAACCTCACACAAATCGAACTAGTCCCACGGTAAGCTCTAGTAGTCTTGTGTTATGGATACTACACGACGATAAACATACTTATATAGATAAATACACACTTAAATACAAATAACATCCATAACCTAGGCACAAATATGCGAGTTCATTACACAAATATTTGCCCTTGCCGGTATTCGAACCCGGGACCGCCGGCTCAGTAGGTGTCTACAAACCGAGCCAAACGCGTCGTCAATTTTTTTTTTAAAGCTTTTATTTAACTTGCATTGTATGTTTAAAGCAAACATACTTTAAACATACTTTCGGGTGAAATCTTGCAACTCAATTTTGAAACAGATATCGTCAACCGATTGAGCTGAAATTTTGCATACTTACTTAACATTGATGACAATACAATAATATGGTACCATGGGGCTGATCTGATGATGGAGCCGGAAGATAGGAACTCTATAATAGAAAAAGCAATCCTACCGAGCTTGGGCTCTTTAGAATCGTCTCAGTGAGCATTTGATGGATATCCAAAGAAAAGTACAGTCGGCTATAAAAGCTTGCCAATAAAATGTCATTTTTGACAGAAACTTATTAATATTTAAAAGTACAGACTATTAAGTGCCCCGAGTTAGAACAGGTATGTATACGAACCTTGTTATGCGTGCGCGCCTTGTGGCTGCGCAGGCCGCGGCGGCTGGTGAAGGTCTCCCCGCAGATCTCGCACGTGCCTCCGGCCGCGTTCTCCACCGGGTGCGCCATGCGCATGTGCGTGGTGCGCGTCGTCTTCTTACTGTACAAATACAAAATAGTACATTACATCAGAGGCCGGGAAAATGAGGATTTCCGGCCAAGTAGGTATATACGGCTGAGCGAGCGTGCGAACGAGGCCGGATAGTGATACGAGGCCGGGAATCCGTTTTCACGACGAGGCATGTATAGTGCTTTTCTCAAACATACAATGAAATAAAAAAATATACTTCAAAGAACAACATTTTATTAATTGAGAAATAGACAAACTAATAGTCTAACAACCAACCTTTAAAAACAAAACCTGCTTTTTGTCAAACCAGCCAGCTGTGTGAATGACCTTGTTGTTGAAACAAAAAAAAAGTTACTTTGCAGGCCTAGGCCTGAAAAGCAGTATGAAATCCCTTTACAGTCCTCTCGAGTTGTTGCGCCCAAAAAGCGGCAATAAGGAACGTAAAGACAATATTTCATTGCATGTTTGAGAAATAGTACATTACTGCACACGCCGGGAAAGAGGGGTTTGCCGGGTGAGTAGATAGAACAACTTGAGAGGAATTTCATACAAATTGAAGGTCTTTCTCCGGTCGGCCGTCTATACCTACTCACCCTCTGCAGTAATGTTACATAACATCGGATAGCAATACGAAGCCGGCACGCCCTTTTCACGGCTAAGGCATTTATGGTGCTTTTCTCAAACATATGCAATTAAATAAAAAAATACACTACTAAAACTACTAGGCCTTCAATTTTGTATGAATTTCTATTACAGTTCTCTCGAGTACCGCCTGATTCTTCGAAGCCTGTTATAACGCACGTTATGAGGATATTTCATTGCATGTTTGAGAAAAAAAATATTAATGGACAATCCAACACAAATCGACCTAGTCCCAAACTTACAAAGCTTGTACTATGTATACTAGGCGTCGATTTACATGATATATAAATACATACATATAGATAACATCCATGACCCAGGAACAAATATTCGAGTTCATCACACGATTGCCCTGGCTGGGATTCAAACCCAGGACCGCCGGCCCAGTAGCTGTACTACAGACTGCGCCGACCGCGTCGTCACATTTAAGTTTAATCCATACTAATATTATAAATGCGAAAGTGTGTATGTCTGTCTGTTACCTCTTCACGCTTAAACCGCTGAATCGATTTTGATGAAATTTGGCATGGAGATAGTTTAAGATCCGAGGAAGGACATAGGATAGTTTTCATCCTGAAAATTATCCCTAAAAAGATTGAAAAGTGAGTAAGTAATTCATGATGACATTGATGACCCTGTAGGAAATGTAATGATTAGACCAAAAGCACAATTGCTCTTACATTCGCTTAGGCGCTTTTAATAATCCCTTTTATTAATTATGGTGATTAGGTGGATATCTATCGTGTTGTACGGGGTTGCTTCCATACTTCCAAGTTCCATGCGGACGTAGTCGCGGGCAAAAGCTAGTTACTGATATATAGCAAGACTTACAGGAACTGTTTGTCGCAGTGTCTACACTTGAGTGTGGTCCCCGCGTGATTGCCGGCGTGCAGCACCGCGTGCGACCTGTGTAGGAAAACGTTATTTATAATGTATACTAATTAAAATATTTTGTTCGGTCTCCACGGCTGTCTCATATTTAAATAAACAATTTAAACAGATTATATCACGTATATTAATGAGCCTCCCTGACGTTTCGGTAGCGTTACAGATACCGTAAAAGGGTTGACTGAGAAAAACAATTTTTTTCTCTGTCAAAGTTACATTTGTGCAAACTACCCACTTTATTAATATGAATTTAAGAGGCCTTATTCCTTATAAAATGCTTATTGTTTTAGACATTTTTCTCTATGATCAAACATGTTTCTTAACATATTATTGATGTTACTACCTAGAACAGGGCTATTGGGATTTATTGACATATATTTGAAACCTATAGTTTGAATTTTTCATTGATAATTTTTGTTTCAAAAACTACTCGAAATTGACAAAATTCACGCGGAAAATTAGTTTTTTCAACTTATTTTCGACTGAACGCAATGAAAGCATGAAATAGCTACGTTACTACCTAGAACTCGGGGAAAAGTATAATGCACTTCAAAAAATTGGTTGGAATTATCAACATATTTGTCGTATTATGAAAAAAATAAATTTTAAAAGGAATAAGGCCTCTTAAAATAAAGACAGTTACACGTGTGCCAAAAGGGCATTAATTATTTTATTTAAAAAATATATATATAGCGGTTCACTATAAGGCTTACTGAGGAGAAAGAACTACCGAAAGAAAACTCCCAGATTGCCTTATTACTATGATACTACTTTTAAACAAAATAAATACTCTACATATGCTACTTTTAATACTAATTTGTTTTACACCGTTCGAGGCCCAGAGCTTCCAGTCTTGTGTCTTGCTTGATCCTTGATAAGATGTATAACAGGATATCAAGCCGGTGGAGATGACAAACCATCTTCTCTATTGAAATTGGATATTTTTTTATTTCAAGCCTCGCGCAACATATTTGGATCGTTGCGTATCTTTCTGGCAAGGATCGAAGTATTACCAAACCTAATTGAATGGTTTGGTTTTTCCATGGACATGCTCGCACATTTTTTAAATAATTAATGCTCTTCTGGCACATGTGTAACTGTCTTTACACATTAGGACCATCTAACGTGTATGTGCACCTTTATTTTTAATTCATATTTATAAAGTGGGTAGTTTGCACAACTGTAACTGACGGAGAAAAAATGTGTTTTGACGGTATCTGTCAAAATACCGAAGCGCGCCATAATTCCTAAGAACAGAATTCCCTATCTCGAATATGCTACGCTACAGCACAGTTACTCACTCGCCCCACACGATGTCACCGCACTGGCGGCAGCGGAACATGAGCTGGTGACCGTTCTGGATGTGCTGCCGTAGATTCACTGCAAACCGGTAGTGCAGGTAGCACTCATCCTACCAACTGCGCCACACAATACGAATATGCTACGCTACAGGACAGTTACTCACTCGCCCCACACGATGTCACCGCACTGGCGGCAGCGGAACATGAGCTGGTGACCGTTCTGGATGTGCTGCCGTAGATTCACTGCAAACCGGTAGTGCAGGTAGCACTCATCCTACCAACTGCGCCACACAATACGAATATGCTACGCTACAGGACAGTTACTCACTCGCCCCACACGATGTCACCGCACTGGCGGCAGCGGAACATGAGCTGGTGACCGTTCTGGATGTGCTGCCGTAGATTCACTGCAAACCGGTAGTGCAGGTAGCACTCATCCTACCAACTGCGCCACACAATACGAATATGCTACGCTACAGGACAGTTACTCACTCGCCCCACACGATGTCACCGCACTGGCGGCAGCGGAACATGAGCTGGTGACCGTTCTGGATGTGCTGCCGTAGATTCACTGCAAACCGGTAGTGCAGGTAGCACTCATCCTACCAACTGCGCCACACAATACGAATATGCTACGCTACAGGACAGTTACTCACTCGCCCCACACGATGTCACCGCACTGGCGGCAGCGGAACATGAGCTGGTGACCGTTCTGGATGTGCTGCCGTAGATTCACTGCAAACCGGTAGTGCAGGTAGCACTCATCCTACCAACTGCGCCACACAATACGAATATGCTACGCTACAGGACAGTTACTCACTCGCCCCACACGATGTCACCGCACTGGCGGCAGCGGAACATGAGCTGGTGACCGTTCTGGATGTGCTGCCGTAGATTCACTGCAAACCGGTAGTGCAGGTAGCACTCATCCTACCAACTGCGCCACACAATACGAATATGCTACGCTACAGGACAGTTACTCACTCGCCCCACACGATGTCACCGCACTGGCGGCAGCGGAACATGAGCTGGTGACCGTTCTGGATGTGCTGCCGTAGATTCACTGCGAACCGGCAGCGCAGGTGGCAGAGGTGGCACTCGTTGGATCCTACCGACTGTGCCACACAATATATTATTTCATCACATTTGCTCGTAAAAGAAGGTATTACATGCAGGTGTACTGAAGGACAAAGGCCTATATAGTTCCCGCGGGAGTTATAAATTGTTATAACTCCCGAGGGAGTTATGGTTTTAGTTTTAAAAATATAGTACGCACTCGTAGATTACTTCAGACTAAGGAGGTTTCAACCCAACCAAGGTTTTTTGTTGTATCAACAGAACTTGCCTACCAGCAAATTTTACTGTGTATTGAATTAATATGGAATATGTAACTGCATTAATATTTACGTTTTACAATTATTTAAGTGTATTTTGCAATTGTTTTATTAATAATAATAATAATAATAATAATTCTTTATTGTTTTCAGAGTTACACAAAACACGTAATACAACAAAAAATAGGACAAGATTTAGCTTGCCGCCAGCATAAACGCTGTAGACAAATTTTGTCTTGTGATATAAGAGAGAAACCACTACGCTGCTGGAGGCTAGCTTTATAAATTTATGACAATTGAGAAATGCACTGCAGTAGTACAGTACATTTCTCAATTGCTTCAAAAGAGTGTATTGTAGGACGAAATAACAGAGGCCCCCAAACTAGGCTATGCCTGTATCTTGGGGTGCCATTGTGTGTAATACTTTGCATCAAACTTATTAAAATATATAACTTTGTATTTATCATATAGAAATTTGTACTTATACAATTAACCATAAATCTCTTGTGTATCGGCATGTAGCATTTTCACTTAACACTAGATTGCACCAGTTTTTATGAGATCTCTAAACGGAATTTAAGATATTTGGATACCTACAGTTAGAATACATTTGAGTAAGCAGGTTTTCTGTTGCCAGATAATCTAAGGTGAGCAGCCAGTCAGTGATTTTAATTTTAGCATTATATTTGGAAGCTTCTTTTAGATTACAAAAATTGGATATAAAATTGTACACATAAGGTCTCAAGAATTTCCCGAAACGTCTCGCAAAGGAGGTTTTGATTGAAGGTAGGGGTAATTTAACCCTACGTTTGTTTATTAAGTTGATATTATTGTCAGACGAGTATACAGCATTGTGGGTGACTAGTCCTGTTTTAAGAATGAAAAGCTTTCTGATTGATAACACCTGGGCTTCGTGATATAATTGGGTTGTAGGGTACCTGAAGGGTTTTTTTAGCATGACTTTAATTACAGATCTTTGAGCTCGTTCTGCATCTATTATTATTAAATTTAATTTTGAATTATCATTACAATATGGCAGTATAGCCTGTTAAGTTTCTAAACTAAACGCAGTTCTTAGCATTATCTGTGGTAGACGACACAAAAAAAAAGAAAAAAAAAAAAGTTAAATATTATTGGTTAGATACTATTTAGTTTTGTAACAAAATTACTGTTCGATTTAAGTTTTTTAATATTACGGTGTTAATTATTGCTGCATAATTTTGTTAATTGTTATTTGTTTAATGATAGATAGTAAGATTCTGTGTACATTTGTTTTCTGTTTTAAGCTGATGGCCGTTTTGCCAGTGCTTATAGTAAATTAAAAAAATATATACAGAAAAAAGTTAGTTGTCAATCGTTATCGTTTAATGTTTATTTTTTACTTATTTATTTGTTATATACTCCCAAATGTGATGAAAAATATTGTGTGTATGGCGGGTAGTAAGGGGATAACAAACTCAGGACATTAAAAGCCCTCCGCCTTCGGCGTCGTGCTTCTAATAGTCCTTCGTTAGTAATCCCCTACTTACTACCCTTATGACACAATATACTATTATTACATTTCAAAATAGATCAGGAGAAAATTACGTTTGTTTTAGTTGAAAACCATAAGTTGGATATCTTTAAGTCGAGAGTTAATCTTAAGTACACCAAAAGAGAACTAAGAAGGGCTACTCCAATGTTCAAAAGTCGACCGTCGTATAGTGTCTCTCTCGATCTCCTTTAGAAGTGCAAGTATATTTGAGTGAGCGGGACGGCACTATGCGAAGGTCGAGTTTCGAACATCGGAATAGCCCTACAGGTACTTTACAATTATTTTTAAAGTAGGTAGTGCAGATAGTGACCAACAGGATCTCATAGAAGTGATAGAAGCAAAAATAATGCTTCCGATAAACACGATCTCCAGTCACGAAGCAATTGACAACATTTTTTTTACCAGTACTTTTTCCGTTATAATCATATTATAAAGGGATAAAAAATGAAATACGTCCACATTTTTACATTTTCGGAAATATCTCAATTTATTATTAAAAAAGCCATTTCAAAAATTCCTCATTCCAAAAGAGCGACATTAATTTCATTTTAGACGACGCAGATTTCACCTTTTATCCTCAAAATGGTCCGTATAATCAAATAAAATTAACATATTTGGGTTCTGCGATGATAAATTAATGAGATTAGTTTAAACTTAACACTATTAAAAAATTTGAAATGTTGTGAATCACAGAGAAAAATTATTGGGTTAGAAGTTGTAAGACTTATACGGACTTTGTATATGTGTGTAAGTTGTACAAATGTACTCACCGGATCATGAGTGATTTTCATATGATTCTCCAACGTAGTATTATTCATGAAACCTTTATAACACAGTTGACACTTCACCACTCCCTTAATCGCCTTATCTGACAGCTTTCTCCTCTCCATATCTTCGACCATCTCTTCCTCAGTCAAACATTTCACTTGGAAATCATATTTCTTCTCAAACTCTTTGAAATCATCTTCAGTCTTAAACTTATTCTTCTTCAAGCGTTTCTCTTTCTTTTTCACTACAAATTTAACTGTTGCCTCTTTCGTTTTGTCTTCAGTTTTCTTCTTCGATCTACTTTTCCGTTTTGGTGATTCGTCCTCAGTGAAATCCGAATCTATGTCGACTTTCTTTTTTCTTTTCGCCGGCGTTCGTGTTTTGGGAGTCTTTGTTTTAACTGCCTTGGGCGGAACAATATCTACTTCAACTGTTATTTTACCCTTATCTGTTACATCTCCTAAATCATCTTTAACTAAATCAACATCAGCAAAGTTTATATCAAAAGGTTTCATATCATCTACATTATGTGCTATTATTAAATCATCATCGATATCATTATCATCGTCTATTATGCCGCCTAGTTCGTCTTTCACATCGTCATCATCATCGATTTTGTTGCTTGTACTTGTTTTTGTCTGATTCTCGTTGTAAATAATTTCTAAAGCTGCTTTTGAAGTGTGATTGGATAGCGAGTGTGTCAGCTAGTGTTCCGAGCGATCGATCGTACGAATGAAACCAGTGGTTATCTGTAATGGAAGTATTTTTTCATGTAACTGGAAAATTACCGCAACGTCCGCGTAAATCTTTATTTACCGTACTCGAGTAAAAAGTGTCCTATAACCATCGTTGGATATACAGCTATCCCGGAACCAAAATTATTTAAAATTCGTCCAGCCATTTCGGCGTGAAGTGAGGATAAAGAAAAGAAAAGAAAAGACATTTGATCCAAATAAAAAATAGAATCGATTTACATCATCAAAAAAATTGTCCATACGCCTATTGTTGAAACTTGGCCGATAAGGATGATAATGGTCCACATATTGGAAAATTGTAAACATAAAATACTGTTACCATTTCCATACAGAAGTTTAAATGTCAATCGTTCTAATTTGGCCACTTGTGCGTGGCGCCACTGAACCGATTTTCCTCATTGTCAGCTGTTATCTTGTACTGTTAACTTTTAACTGCAATTACTTTACAATAGAGTTTCAGGCTCCTTATCCGTTCAAAAATGCTGATAGTTTTAGACATTTTTCTCTATGATCAAACATGTTTCTTAATATATTATCAATGTTACTACTTAGAACAGGGTTATTGTGATTTATTGGTATATATTTGAAACCTGCATTTTGAATTGTATATTGATAATTTTCCTTTCAAAAAATACTTTAATTTAAAAAAAATCACAGAAGACTGATTTTTGAAACTTATTTCGATTTCACGCAACGAGAGCATGAAATAGCTGTTACTTTCTAGAACTCAGGGAAAGGTATTATTCACTTCAAAAAGTTGGTTGAAATTATTAATATATTTGTTGTAATATAAAAATCAATTAAAGGATAAGGTCTCGTAATTCCCTCACATACTCACAAAATGCTGGTGCATGAGCGCCTGCCTGAGGACGGCGTCGGCGCGGCGGCAGCGCGCGCGCAGTCTCTGCGCCTTCACGAGCAGCGCGCGGCAGAAGCTGCACATGTGCTGTGGGAAGCCGTCCCATGCCGATAGCTGGGTGCCAAGCAGAGTAAATACGAATACTTAAATGATAACACTAATCTACAACAATGAGCATGTTAGTTATAAGATTTTGTATGCCTTGAGGCAGAACATAGCTGGACTAACTTGTATGTATATACCATGTAGCATAATTACATTATGTGTATACCTATTGTTCACAAATAAATGATTTGTATTTGAATACAAAATGAAATGTTTATATTGTCAGCGTAATTGAAGCAAAATTTTGATATACATTAAAACTAAGTCATTTTTTCATTCCTTTGTGCATCACATGCAATGAAAACATATTTATTACTTTATATTTGGTCAATTGTACAAGTAAAATATATGCTACAGGACCACATAGTCTTGAACAAGAAAGTAATAATAAATATATAAAACAAATAAAATATCAGATAACCTCACACAAAACAGTCTAGTCTAGTCCCACAGTAAGCTCTAGTAGGATTGTGTTATGGGCACTAGACGACGACAAACAAACTATATAGATGTAAATATGTACTTAAATCCATAGTTATGTAGATGTATTTTGAGAATTAACTTCATCAGCTCTTCTTTTAAAGTTGAAAGAATTATTTCCGTGTTATCTATGAAGGAGTTTTTCCAACACTTAAGATTAATTACGACTTCTTTATACTTCTTTATACTGTATACCTGATCGAGCCCCCATTCACGAATGTTGAAGAGTTTGCCTTCCCAAGCAAGGCATATTCGACATGCTACCAAACTATCCGATTCTAGCTCTAACTTCACTGTATTCATTGTTATTAGACTAATATAACTCACTATTTCTTAGTTAATTCTAATTCTACGCGAAAAACAACGAGCATTGTAAGAAAATGCTATAAACATTTAGCCTATTATAAACAGTAAAATATACGATATACTATGACAGATGCTAATTTCGTTATTTTTATTTCATTAAATAATCAATGAAAGTGAAGGATTGGTAGTAGTGGTTATATTAATAAGGTCGCTTATTGACATGTTACGTACAGAAGCAAAGAATAAAAAGAAGAAAAGTAGCACGTACTGGGTTTGCTAGTGCTGCTAGTATTAAAAATTATTTCATAAAAATACATTATATTTTTTTTTACATGTAGAAGATTTAAACAGTTAAGTACTGTGAGTATATTTTTATTGATTTATTCAGTTTCGCTGTATTGAAATCTTAGTAAGATGATTGAAATAGTTATATTTTATTGCAAAATTTTGGATAATGTATCCGAACGTGAAAATGACAGATGACAGTTAATAATGTTGCCATACACACTCGAGTTTTTACTATTTTAGTCGTTTTCAGCCGACAGACTACTCGTTTATCAGCAGAAACAAAACAACAATACTTGACATTTTTCGATCACAAATTTCCTCCATTTAAAAAGTTAAGTAAAAATTGGGCAAGTGCGAGTCCGACTCGCGCATGAAGGGTTCCGTACCATAATCTATAACAAGTTTGTTGTATGGGAGCCCCCTTTAAATATTTATTTTATTTTATTTTTAGTATTTGTTGTTATAGTGGCAATAGAAATACATCATCTGTGAAAATTTCGTCTAGCTATCACCGTTCTTGAAATACAGCCTGGTGACAGACGGACGGACGGACGGATGGACGGACGGACGGACGGACGGACGGACGGACAGCGAAGTCTCAGTAATAGGGTCCCGTTTTTACCCTTTGGTTACGAAACCCTAAAAACTCGAATCGTTTGAGAAATGCAAATGGCCCTCTTTCTCACTAGTCTCACTCGCTTGGGCACGTGCCCCCTGGGCCTCCAGTCTCCTGAGGGCATATAATCTCAAGATAGACCTACCAATAACTCCCGACTTTATGAGATCCCTAATTATGGAGTGCCTAAGACCCCGGCATGCCTAGAGATGGCGTTGGAAATGCAACCTCTAGGCGAGAACAGCCGGAGAAACGACGTCTGCGCGTCTAGCATAACTAACACGCGACTGTCGCGCGACAAATACTACCTGTCTCTTTCTTTTCAATACCGTGCGAGCAAGACAAGTGACCCTGAGTAGCGCGTCAAGCAATGTCACGGCAAGATATGCTAGCCCCGCTGGACATATGAAAGAATTTAAGGCCAAGCTGAAAAGGAGACGCTTCGCTCGCTCGGTCAATCATCTGTCTAAGGGCCGGTACAGACGGACAGCATTTGAGCTGCAACCTATCTGCATAATGACAGTTCGAGTGCAGTTTCGGTGCAGTTGGTGTAACTGCACCAAAACAGCAATTCAACTGAAATCCGCTTACAGTTGCCTTGCTGTCCTGTCAACCGCACACCGACTGCACGGTCGTAATGCAGGTGCAGAAACTGCAATATAACTGCTCATAATGTGTGCAGTGTTTATGTTCCGTACACGTACCTATTTCAGTATGAAAGTCGAAATATTACTGCTGCTTTTCCTCCGTCGTCGCTAAAATGCAGTCGTTTCACCTGCAATACGACCGTGACAGTTTGCAGTCGGTGTGCGGTTGCCAGGACTGCATGACAACTGTAAGCAGACTGCATAGTTGTTTTGCAGTTTTGATTCAGTTACAAAAACTACACTCGATCTGCCATTATACGGCTAGGTTGCAGTTCAAATGCTGTCCGCCTTTACCGGCCCTAAATAGTATTTTTCTCAAACATGCAATGAAATGTCAACCTAACGTGCGTTATAACAGGCTTCGAAGTATCACGTTTCGGGCGGAACAACTCGAGAGAACTGTAAAGGAATTTCATACAAAATTGAAGGCTGGGAAGTAATTCTTTTTTAAACATGGCATCTGTGTTTATGAACAGGCTAAAGAGCTGAATTATATTTTTATGAGTGGTGTATTTTTTCATTTGATTGCATATGTTTGAGAAAAGCACTATACATGCCTTAGCCGGCTTTGTATCACTATCCACTATAGCTACTCACCCGACAAGCCCTTCTTTCCCGGCGTCTGCCGTAATGCGACGACGCGTTTGGCTCGGTTTGTAGACACCTGCCTACTGAGCCGGCGGTCCAGGGTTCGAATCCCGGCCGGGGCAAATATTTGTGTGATGAACTCGAATATTTGTGCTTGGGTCATGGTTGTTCTATGTATTTAACCCTTAAATGTATGGTGTAAGATGCAGCTTACATAAACAAAAATGAATTACTGGTTGAAAACTAGAAACATTAATTTGAAATAACATAATATTTTATAATATTGTGTTTTTTTAATTCATGCATTTAAGGGTTAAGTATATATTTATCTGTATAAATACGTATATCGTCGTCAGCTAGTACCCATAACACAAGCCTTCTTGAGCTTAATTTGGGTCTAGATGTAGTCTAGAAAAAAATGTACTCTTATTTCAGCGAGTATGTATTCTATCATTTCACGGGTAAGTAATAAAAGACATTCTTGCTAATAAATATTATATTAACTATACGTATACAGTAAGTTTCTCTTGCTCTTTGGCGCGCCTGCGCGGAGGCGGCTTCAGTTTGAGATGCACGTACTTGCGGTGCGTGGCGAGAGAGCCCGCCTGTGTGAACTTTGCGCCGCACAGCGCGCACTCGAACCGCTTCTCCCCTGTGTGAACCTGTGCATGGGAGACAGAATAGTGACTGGCTTTATATGAATAAAAAAAAAATATTGCTTTGCTAATCCGCGATATAATATCGTGCTAGTTAATTTGTGCTAACCCGTTATACTTATTCACGCATTCATGCATTTAATGGTTCCATCCTCCCATCACGATGAGAAATCGGTTTTCGGTTGTCGGACTCCAGACCGTCAACATCTCCTGATGATGCCTCGTACAGGGGTGAAACACGTGTCGAGTACGTTCCGTTATTTTGGTGGTGATTTGTTATATTTATTTGCGTAAGTATTTATTTTTCTCATCGTGGTGGGAGGGTGGGACAATTAAATGCATAAATAAATACGCAAATAAGTATAACGGGTTAGCACAAATTAACTGGAACGATATTATATCACGGATTAGCAAAGCAATATTATTATTGAAGTGAAACTTCTAATGCGACTTCCAACTAGGTTGCGTTAAACGTTCAACGCTACCGTGGAGGGGGTAGTAAAGCACTGTTGCATTAAACGTTCAACGCTCCTGGGGAGGGGGAATAGAAAGAGACAGAGCGAGAGTGAAGAAGTTTGTCTTAAAGAAACAATATGAGCACTAAAAATCAATTTCTACCCCTTCCTATTTTCATTTCCACATTACGAAGTTTCACTTCTTCCGCGCGGAGGGACTCCACGCACTTTTTTTTTAATTAATATGTATTTCCGTAACGCGCCTGACTCAATTAATCACTTTAAATGGTTTGACAGTTCATTTGCTTGGAAGAGTCACCGTGGTCTGACTCTAGACGTGTAGACAATGCTGTCGTGTTACAGTAAAACATCTTATCTTTATACGGATGTAGAGATATGCGGTTGTTAAAGCCTGACCAGAAATATATGAGGATGCGCCATATTGCGGAATTTCACTGGAACTAATTTCTTACACTGGCAATGATTTTATGATGGTTTTTGTCAACAATGTCATCATTCGTGGAGCTTTATTTTAAATCCAAATATTTAAAATTATCCAAAGAAAATGCCGAAAACCACACAGTCGTGAACGTAAGATTATAACTAAAGTGTACACGTGTCTACTACACGAAAAACAGTCAGGAAAAGAGTGCATTCCATTAAATTATATTAGTAACATAGTGGAACTGACAGGTATTTAAACTAATGTCATTATAGTGGATTGCGATTGGTTGCAAAATTATTGCCATATAAATTTTATAAATAGCGCCCTCTTGACAATGCTCATATATTTCTAGTCAGGCTTTACCTATGGAAATAGGACCAGAAGTTATAATTTTAACAAGTGTATTTGTGTCTGTCTGTGGCATCGTAGCTCCCAAACGGATGGACCAATTTGAGTGTAGTATTTTTAATCGAAAGACTCGTTCGTCGAGATGGTTCTTAATTATGTTTGGTGGAAATAGGGCTAGTAGTTTCCAAGATAGTCAGCTTTAATTGGAACAAGTGACAAGATTCCAGCCAATATTGAAGCTAAGAATTCCAAATTGTGTAGTCATGTTCAGTTTTAGTAGCATGTTCTGTATCACTCATTAAATTAGGGTCTCGTGATGACCAGCTAATTGTGTCGGGAGTGTTTTAAATGTTTAAATTTAGGTTACTTTAAGTGATAGTACTCACAACTCTGTGTACAGAGAGCGCGGTGGCCCGCAGGAAGGTCTTCGGGCACTGGCTGCAGCGATACTGCCGCTGCTTGATATGTACGGCCTCCACATGTACCTGTCAAGTTACACAATAAATAAATCACACCAATATTATAAACGTGGTCGCTTACAATGGGCCTCATAAGAAGGCTCACAGTTACTCAGAGGGCAATGGAGCGAGCTATGCTCGGAATTTCCTCGCGGGATCGAATTCGAAATGATGAGATGCGCAAGAGAACCAAGGTTGTAGATATAGCTCAAACAATCGCCAAACTTAAGTGGCAGTGGGCGGGGCATATTGCTCGTAGAATCGATGGCCGTTGGGGCAGAAAGTGGCGAACGCGGACCGGAAGACGCAGCGTTGGAAGGCCTCCAACAAGGTGGACCGACGACCTGGTTAAGATCGCGGGTAGAAATTGGATGAGGGTGGCGCTAGATCGATCGTTGTGGAGCACTTTGGGGGAGGCCTTTGTCCAGCAGTGGAGGTCTATAGGCTGATATGATGATGATGATGATGATGATGAATATTATAAAGGAGAAAGTTTGTGAGTGTGTTTTTTATTATTATTTTTATTCACAAACTGACCAGCGATCGACCTTTAGTATCACCTGATGGATAGTGACTACGGGGTCGAGGATGTAGCTCGCCGGTTCAGTAATAGCCTATTCACTCTTACCTTGAACATACCTAAATTATATATTTTTTGGAAATACACACGATGGGAGCGAGTTCCATTCCTTAGCGGTTCGCATTAGAAATGATGAAGCAAATCGCTTCGTGCGAATAAGTGGTACACTGACAACATGAGGGTGAAATCACTCCCCTCGCCTGATTGTCCGATGGTGAAACAGGGATGGCGCAATTAAATCGTGCAATTCCTGCTGTTTATGTTTTTATTTGTTAATTTTTCACACACAAACGGGTGGACCGATTTTGATAAATTTTGGTATAAAGGTGACTCACTTTGTATGAATTAAAATAATAATACTGCTTTGCTAATCCGCGATACAATATCGGGCCAGTTAGTTGACTGGATTAACACATAGGCTACTTTTTAGGTCATAGGTCACATTTTTTTTCAGCACCGTTATATTACGCGTAATTTTTAAAATATCCTTTGAAATTAAATACTAAATCTAAATTTAATGTACTTTATTATTATAATTACGATGTGAAAATTAATTATCTTATTTCTATTTAAGTAATTAATTCTTCTTCTTTTTCGTATGAAGGGATCAAATTTCTTAGACTAAATGGTATTAATGTGTTAATAATAATTTAAAATAAATGGGCTGAATAAACAAATATTTTATTTATTTTTATACTCTTCCTTTATGAAGGTCGCTGGTCCGTCGGAACACTCAAGCTAAAGTTAGAACCTACCTTTAGGGCGCCGGCGGTGCCGTAGCATTTCGAACAGCGTTCACATTTGTGCGGTTTCTCCCCTGTGTGACGTACGCGGTGCGTCTGCGTACAAAACAATATAGTTAGAGCGTTTATTACGGATATGCGGCGACAAGC
The DNA here is from genome assembly GCA_932273695.1 of Apotomis betuletana. Taxonomy (NCBI): domain Eukaryota; kingdom Metazoa; phylum Arthropoda; class Insecta; order Lepidoptera; family Tortricidae; genus Apotomis; species Apotomis betuletana. The sequence goes on along the minus strand of CAKNZM010000015.1, from coordinate 84,855 downwards.
GGCGCGACGAGCGGTCGAGGGATCCGAGTACCGGCAATACAGAGATACCGGGTTCGATACCCGGTCTCTTCCAGCAGGTAAAGCCTGACCAGAAATATATGAGGATTGTCAAGAGGGCGCTATTTATAAGATTTATTTGGCAACAATTTTGCAACCAATCGCAACTTACTATAATGACATTAGTTTTAAATACCTGTCAGTTCCACTATGTTAACCTCGTAATATCATTTAATGGAATGCACTCTTTTCCTGACTGTTTTTCGTGTAGTAAACACGTGTACACTTTATTTATAATCCTACGTTTACGACTGTGAATTGTTTTCGGCATTTTCTTTGAATAATTTTAAATATTTCTTTTAAAGAAACCACCACGAATGACATTGACATTGTTGACAAACCAGCATAAAATCATTGCCAGTGTAAAAAATTAGTTCCAATGAAATTCCGCAATATGGCGCATCCTCATATATTTCTGTTCAGGCTTTATAAAATAGAGGCTTGTAATAGCACATTACGTAGCAAGGGTGGTAAACGAGGAATTGCAGGACACGAGTTTGGAATTCCTTTACCACCAGTCACCTACGACTTTTTCATCATGCTTTGGAGGAAATAAAAGTAGTAGTAGTCAATACCAAAATGACTTACCACCCTTGGGCTTAATATGCGATTTACCTCCCGGTTCTCTAACATGTAAGCCCTTAAAGCGTGATAAAAATTACTTACCACCTTAGGGCGTAATCTACGTATTACCGCCCGCTTTTCTATCATGCAAATCCTGGTTTACGAGCAAGTGTGATGAAAAAATGTTTACCCGGAGCTCAGCCGCCGTCGCATAGGCCTTCAGGCACAGCTCACACTTGTAGGGCCTCTCGCCCGTGTGCCGCACCTGATGCTGCTTCAGTAGCGCCAAGCACTGCGACAAACAGACATTTAAATAATAAAATAATAAAAATCGTTCATTGAAAAGACAGAAATATAGATTGTAAAATTAATCTGTGATCCCACACTAGGCTAGGCCTGTATCGTGGTGACCGTTAAGCAAACATTGACATTTCACATTCACGGATACCCCGTCAATAAAATTATTTAGCCTATTACCTACAATTATGTACTACATTTACTTGCAAAGATAAATGCGCAAATGAAAGTGTGTATGTCGATGTGAGTGTGTGTGTGTGTGTGTGTGTGTGTGCGTGTCTGTATGTGCAAGTGCAACCTTATATTAGGAAAAAGAATCATTGAATACTTCGTAGGATTTCCTCAGTCTCTGAGTAATTAAGACTGTTTAACCAAGAAAACAGCTTTATTTTAAGTTCCCTTGGTGATAATTTTTTGATGTCACAGTGTTTATTTACTACGTTATATACCAAGGGATGTAAAAAATTTAGTATTACATTTATGTTTTAACCGTAGGTAACCCTTTTTCTTTGCCGCAGTCAGATAATATAATGCTTCAACTTTGGATGTCCAGCTGTACCAACATTGGTTAAAATACGTCCAGCCGTTAGGACAAAGGAAATTATGAAAACAGATGGCGCCAGGCTGGCATGGCGCCGCGCGCCTATACCTACAAAACAAATGACGAAATATTAATTTCACTGGAACTAATTTCTTACACTGGCAATGATTTTATGATGGTTTGTCAACAATGTCAATGTCATTCGTGGTGGTTTGTTTAAAAGACAAATATTTAAAATATTCAAAGTATGTAAATGCCGTAAACCATTCACAGTCGTGAACATAATATTGTAAATAAAGTGTTTACGTGTTTACTACTCGAAAAACAGTCGGGAAAAAAGTGCTAAATTAAATCATATTACGAGGTTAACTTACGAACTGACAGGTATTTAAACTAATGTCATTATAGTGCGCTTGCGATTGGTTGCAAAATTGTTGCCATATAAATCATGTAAATAGCGCTTTCTTGACATATCGTCGGTGAGATTGCCAATTCCGCTATTTCATTTCATTTTATTTATTTATTTCATTGAGCAATATCAATTGTGTTTGAAATAATTCATAAAAATTAAACAGTAAAAAGACCTTAACTAAATTACGTGTAGGTAAGTACATTGCAAGAAGTCAATATTATAAACATGTCAAACAAAATCATTATCAAAATTAAAGCAAAAATATTAAAAACCTTTCAAAATAAAATTTTATAACGTTACAATTCCAAATTAAAAATACATGTCCACAGCTACGTGCATCAATCGTTTTAATAAAATTAATGTCTTTTAAGTAATTTCACATAAGGTATTATTTCTATTAATTAAAACGTTACACATATCGGAATTGGCAATATCACCGACGATATCTCTCTATATTTTCTGGTCAGGCTTTACATGTGATTTTTTTTAATTAATTACCTGGAAGGTCTTGCCACAGGTCTCGCAGACCTTATTGCTTGCCCCGTGGCGTTGCTCGCGCTGCGGCCTCGTGGGCCTCACGCCGCGGTGCACGCGGTCCATGTGCGTCGACAGCGACAGTTTCGACAGGAACGATTTGCCGCACTACGACAATGATAGTATAATATAGTCAACCAATTTGATTTCTAGGCCACTATAGAACCGGGTGAGTAGGTATAGACGGATAGTGTATACGAAGTCGGCAAGCCCACACGGCTACGGCATGTATAATGCTTTTCTCAAACATATGCAATGAAAAGAGAAACACCAATCAAAAAATATAATTCAGCTATTTAGCCTGTTCATGAACACAGACGCCATGTTTAAAAGAAAATACTTCCCGGCCTGGGCCTTCAATTTAGTATGAAATGCCTTTACAGTTCTCTCGAGTTGTTCCGCCCGAAACGTGATACTTCGAAGCCTGTTATAACGCACGTTATGACGAAATTTCATTGCATGTTTGAGAAAAACCTTTTGAATGCCAATTGAAACAATTGGGATGACAACTGATGTTCAATGCTACAGCGTACGTACTGTAGTTACATGAATAAAAGTAGCTCAATATGTCATGAAATAACGAAAAAAAAAAAACAAATTTCTTTTTAAATATTGACTTCAAAAGTACGAAAATTCTGTGTTCTTTTTCATCATCCAAAAATGTTTGATATTGTTTTCAGGATCGTCATAATTTAACAAAACAATAATTGTATGACAACCATGAACTTAAACGCAATTTTTCACAGTGAAAATGGGTAAATTACTTACGTAGGAATGTTGAACTTTGACGGTCATTTCTGACTTTTAGAGCAGTCTAAGTGTAGGTAGTTCCATATAGACATTTGATCCCAATAAAAAATAGAATCAACATCCTCAAAAAAACCCAATGTGTAAAAAATGGTGTGAGTTTAAATCGAAGCATTAAAATGTTTACTCTCGGCACAATACAAATATAAACTTCGTATTATTGGTTGTTCGTTATACAGGTGTAAGCGTTTATGCGGTTGGCGATAATTCTTTCAAACGTCTTTAACGTGTGTGACGTGAGCTTTATCCCCCTGTAGTTGCCACATTCAGCAGCGTCTCCTTTATGTTTATATATTGGGCATAAGGTGCTTTTGCGCCACGATTCTGGGATTTTGCCTTCTGTAAGGATGCGGTTAAAGAGCTTAGTAAGCCATGGCAGTCCAGGTTCCCGCAGTTTCTTCCAGATGTCCGCTGGTATCTGGTCTGGACCAGGAGACTTATGGTATTTCATTTTGGATAAGGCCTTCTGTGTTTCTTCAGTTGATATGGAATTTATAGGTCCCACAGTTGATGGTATCTGAGGTAAGCTGTCGCTGGGGAATTCTTCATTCATTAATTGCTCATAGTACTCTTTCCATCTGCTGCTTATATCCCTATTAGCTGTTAGCAGCATACCTTGGTTGTTTCTTATGTACTTGTTAGTTTTTGTGTCTAGAGTAGATATATATCGTTGCCGCGCGATTTTATAGATTGTGTTTGAATTTTCTTCATTTTCCAGTTTATTATAGAAATCTTCTCTAGATGCTGCCATCGATTGGGCCACTGCAGATTTAGCTAGCTTTTTAAGTGTCTTATATTCTAGGCGGTCCTCTTCTAAGTTTGATGTTTGCCATGTCTTAAATGCCTCTCGCTTAATTTTTATTAGGTCTTTAACACTTTGGTTCCACCAGGATGTTTCCTTGTTCGAACGTAGTGGTCCTCGTGATACTCCTAAGGTTTCTCTAGCTTTGATAATACAGAGTTTTTCGAAGTCAGACCACATCTTATCAGCTGTTTTGTCGGTATTGATATCATCCTCTGTATAAGTATGGACCCATTCCAGGAGTTGTGTGCCTTTGGGGCCGTGTAGCTCCTTCCATTTTATTTTCTCTGTTCTGTCCACGTATGTTCTTATAGGTTTGGGCAGACTTTTAACAGATACCAGGAGTCTATGCTGCGTTGTAAGTGCATTGCCTGGGATTACTTTGCAGTCTTTATATAACTTTAGGCTTGAGTTGTTAGCAAGTATAAAGTCTATTTGCGTAGTGTGGTTTGCGCATTTGTAAGTAATAAGGTGTTCTGGTTTCTTCTTGAAATAGGTGTTAATGATTTTGAATTTTGTATTTTGAATTTTGAATTTTGATGGATGATTCAGCTAAAATAATCTGGAACAATAAAACATATAGATTTTAAACATATAAATTGTCAGGAGCAGCCTGGCATGTTTCGAACTCATATAGAGCTCTTCATAGGGACAGCTATCTGAGCTGCTATGCGACTCACGGCCCGCTGAGCAGCAGCGCGGATAGCTGCCCCTGATCAAGGGCTCCATGAGATTACACTGTTTTTTTATAATTATAAAAGATATCTCTAGTTTTAATCAGTCGTGGCGGCGGCCAAGGGCTTGTGCACAAATCACGTGAGGTTCAATAGGGGGGAGGGGGTCACGAAAAAATCACGATATATAACGTTGAGAGAGGGGTATAGGGAGACCTTACGTGTATTTTTCTACAGTGAACGAACTAAGAAACAATCGTTAACCCTTAAATGTGGTGGAAAAAAAATACACGTGAGGCAGTGAGGGGGAGGAGGGGTTAGCAAAGAACCTCACCAAATATCACCAGGGGGTCGAGGTCAAAAGTAGCCGAAAAAACCTCACGTGATTTGCGCACAAGCCCCAACCGAGCACCGATCGATACCGAATTACCGATTCGAGTCGAGCGATATTCGACTGTTACGATGTGAGGAAGCCCGTATACCTACAGGTATTTTAATAAGTATGAAATATAGTTGTTCCCATTTTATTTATTTTTTTATTTATTAGCTTTATATATCCACAATACATTTTTAAATATATATATGCGTTGTTTTTCGCCGGTCACGTGGCTAGAATGACGGACAACCGCTGGACTGCACGACTAACTTCTTGGACGGGACCTACAGGCCACAGAAAGCGAGGAAGACCCTTGACGAGATGGACAGACGACATCACACTAATCGCTGGTAAGGACTGGATGCTCGACGCTGCCAACAGGGATCACTGGTCGTCACTGGAGGAGGCCTTCACCTTCACTAAAGAGGGGTTCTTGCAAACGTGACAATATTTGAAATCTTTGAATTTGAATTTATTATAATATTTAAATTTATTAATTACTTTTAAATCAAATTTATAGGGTTTAATTTAGGGTTTTATTTAATTTAGTACAATATAATATAATATAATTGAAATGAACTTGACATTGTGAATATTGTGATTTGACTATACATATTTTTTATTTGTAATATTTTATTTTGTAATGTAATTTTTTATAAATTGTAAATTCAAAAGTGCATTTAATTTTAATTTCAATAATGGTAAATTTAATTATTTGATTGTTTTCTACAATGTTTTTAGTTTTGCAAGAAATAAACAGGCTTTTTTATTTTTTTTTATTTTTTATTTTTATTTTTATTTTATTTTTATTTTATTTTATGCGTTGTTTTTGTAAAATAATAACATTTAATCTTCTGTTTGTGGCCCCTTGCGGGTAAAAGCCTCCTCCAGGTTTCTCCATTTTTGCCGGTCGCAGGCAACGGTCATCCAGCTTCTTCCTGCTGTATCTATTATATCATCTGCCCATCTTTTCTTTTGTCTCCCTACTCGCCTTTTTCCTAAAGGCATGGCTGGCAACTGTTACGAGCGTGGGGTTCGTATTTGATAGAAAAGCACAAATTAATCCACTAAATATAACACTCACTTTATTTCCAAAATTACGCACTTACAATTCACACGAACTGTACTTAAAATCCACTAATTAACACAAACACACTATTACACAAATTACGCACTCACTATTCACGCGAACTGTACTTAAAGCGCACTAATCACTTAAGAGTCTCTTTCCGAATATCCTTTTACTCGTACTGTATCGCAGTTAAAATGTAACTAACTCGCGCCGGCTGCTTGCGCCTTTTATATCCCGCGGGGCCCGCTTTCTCGACGCATTGTCCACACATATCGCGAATATTCTAGTAAAGTCCAGCGTGAGGGCCGAGAACATTCGAGGCCATATATGTCTTTCTCTAATGGTGCACTCTCTGTCACTCCCTTCTCGAATGTTCCGAGTATAGCTATTTCTTTCTAGTAGTCCCATCCTTGTTACACACTTCTCGAATGTTCCGAGTATAGCTATCTCTTTCTACTAGTGCTATCTCTGTCACTCCTACTGGAAATTTCGCCATATAATGATTTGTGCTTCAGAGGCCCATAAGGGGTCCTGAAAACGGGTTTTCAGGTTATGGCGTCATCTGATAGAGGGTGCCCTGAAACGGACTGAAAACATGTTTCAGGCGCCTGAAAACGACGGCAACATGGGTGAAATTTCGATCTTTAGATATGTGATAGAGCAACTTCTGAAACGGCCTGAAATGACTTTTCAGCCTGCTGAAAACGCCTCTAAAGCACTGAAATTGATGTTCAAAGTTTTTGACCTAACCTACCGGCGTAACACTACCCCCTCCTAAGACATGCTCGTCCCGAGCATCATTATTTCCGTGGTATCTGGCCAGCCGGTCAACATGAACAATCTTGCTCGGACTACGAGGATTCCGCTGGATTCGATACGTGACGTCGTTTATTTTAGTGACTACCTTGTAAGGCCCCTCCCAATTCGGAGACAGTTTCGGGGACTTTCCCACTCGTCGCATAGGGTTATGTAGCCACACCAACGAACCTTCCTCAAAACCCACTTGATAAGACTTCCGGTCATATCGGGTTTTGACCTTTATGCTTGCTTGGAGCCCGTGATCACGTATCGGTCTATGACCATGATTGTACTTGTTTCCGGAGTCAGACTTCGGAAACGATCTTCTCGGTAGTGCATCCAATAAAAACGTTCTCGAATTTTCATTAGGGTACTTTTCACTCCAAGGTGTCCACCAGACGCTCCGCTGTGAAAGCATCTCAAAACATCTCTCACCCTTTTCTTTGGGACAACAACTTGCAGGTCAACATCCTTCCCATTTGCTGATTCCCACATCCTGCACAACACACCCTTATGCATAACCAAGTTATCCCATTGTGCCCAGTAACTTTTTGTTACCGCACTCATCGGAGCCACATCACACCATCTTGGCTTAGGCACACCCGTACTAATCCAATACCTCATACAGTGATCACATGCTATGTATTTGTATGCAGCGTTCCACGCGAACTGACACGACACCGGAGATACGCGACGGGGATCGGATCGGCGAAATGATACAAGTGTGGACGGAGTTTTATGGACAGTAGACAGTTTCACTGACTCCAGCTACTCCAGCGCCGCGTGTGGAGCCTTTTGGAACTATGATTTACTGCTTACCGCTTCAAATATTCTCGTTTGAAAGATGCTGCTACTTAGCCCAATACGCGAAAAGTTTTGAACTTCAATAATATAATACAAGTGCGTGATTTTTTGTAGTCAGAGTATAATGAATATTAATAATAATAATAATAATAATAAAGAAAAGCGAAAAGAAAGAAAGCGCAGCACACCTCTCGACACCCCTGAGCCCTCACGCTCGTGTTGCTTCCGGCCGTCTGCACGATGGCATTACGGGGCCCACCTAGTGAGGGGCGAGTCACCACCCGCCAGAGGTAACAGTCACATTGATGGTTACGGCGGGTGACATTTTTCTTTTGCAATAGCCCAAATAAATAGTCCATCCAAACTCCATTTTAATAGCCCGGTTTTTTCTTTTTCATACCAATGCAATAGTACAATCACCTGCTGGGACCTGTTCATGGATGTATCATCTTATTGATATGATCAGGAACGGGTCCCAGCAGGGCTACAACCACAGCAAATTTCTCCAAGGGGCCTCTACGTGTTGGATCCATATCCCCACGCAAGCCTTCCAAAAGACCGGGACGTATGAGCCCGAGACTCAATAACGAGAAACAAATAATAATAATAATAATATACTTTATTTCGACCAACATGGATCATTTTGTTAGTAACAATAAAACTTACAAACACTAGTGTTAGTAATTATTACCTATCTATTTCTAATTACATGAATCATGCAACACTTATTTATATACAGGAAATCTAGCCTGTCCGCAATCATTTTCAGAATGCTGTTGGGGCTGTTCCTCACTCTGCGCACTAGGGACGTAGATCGCTTGCGCATAGTGGTATAAAAGCAATCCACGCGCGCCTCCGCGAACATCCCCGACGCACTACAAAATCTACGCAGCCCCATCAACACTCTGAAAGCGTTATTATATTGAACGCGCAGAGCGCTGTATCGTCTATGAGTATAATCAGCCCACAGGCTGCTTGTATAAAAAGTGGTGCAGTAGGCTCTGAAGAGAGAAATTTTTGCTTCGACAGAACAATGAGCAAACCTGCGGGCTATCATAATTAGCTCTAACGGAAAGCGCCCTGCGCTCGCGCTCAATATCGGCGTCATCTTTGAGATCGGCTGTCACCATATGCCCCAAATACTTAAATTGGTCTACTATCCGTAGTGGATGACCGTTCAGCTTAACGAATGGAAACATAGGTGTCTTCTTGCCCTTGACCTTAAAAACGACGCATTCACTTTTTTTGATATTATATATCAAACCATGACTAGCGGCATACTTCTCGCATATGGATATGAGCCTGGAGAGACCACACGCTGAGGCGCTCAGCAACACCATATCATCTGCGTAGCTGATGTTATTTACACATACTCCATCAATGTGGCATCCGATGCGAGTGTTGCTGAGCTCCTCTATGAGCGCATTTACATACAGGTTGAATAACTTTGGCGAAGTTAAACTACCCTGCCTTACACCGCATTCAAGCCCATATGGTTGGGAATATGATTCTGACCATCTCACGACGTTGACCTGGTTATGGTACCAGAACTTGAAGATGCCCCTGACTTCTACGGGCATATTTATACTTTCAAGTTTCTGCCACAATACATCATAGTGAACCAGGTCGAACGCCTTGGACAGGTCTAGAAAACAGGCATAAATGGCTGTTCCGCGGTATGTATAGTATCTAATGGTCTGCTTTAAAGCCAAAATAGCGCTTTCTGTAGATAAACCTGGTCTAAAACCAAATTGGTTGTCATGAAGTTTCATACATTTATCCAATTGGGCGTTAAGCAGACCATCAATTAATGGGTATGAACATTTTCTAACGGATTTTGAGTGTGCGTTAGGCATAAAAAAAGTTTTTGTAAGCGACCTCTGTAAATCTTAGAAAAAAATTCAAGTGCATTTCTTCTGCACTAGGGCATCGCATTTTACAGTTAACTGGTTCCGGAATTGACTTACCATACCAAAGTAAACAAAAAACGAGTTTTAAATTTTTTTTTACTATTAAAGGCGGAAATCGATATACTGATTAGACTTTTCTGAGGTCGAGAAATGTAACAAGGCTTTTTGTCCAGGCTGATGTATACTCAAGTACTAACCGTACCCAGGTAGCAAGGTGACGTCGGCGACTAAAAAATGACGACATTCTTAAGTCAATTTAGGGTCAGTACAATATACGTCATTATTGTACGTCATACTTAAGTCAATTTAGGGTCAGTACATTATACGTCATTATTGTACGTCATAGCTACGTACTATTAGTACACTGCACTGTACGTACTGTATAGGTCATAAATGGTCCCTTATTAGTTTAAATATGTCCTCCGGTTGACGTCTGTTGCATGACGTATCTGGTCCCGAAGAGCTAAAGAACGATAAGGAATGCAATGGATCTGACCGACTTATGTCCATGAGTGAAGTCTACCACCATCATAGTGAATCCAAACTAAGGGCAAATACTAATACATTTTTGTAAATTTGTATAGCCGGTACATATGCAAAGAAATTTGAAATTTGAACAGTTTCATAGTCGTTATATGTGGTCGTTATATAAGTATCTGATTTAAAAAAAAAATAATGCGTTTCTTTTCATGATACCAATTTGTCAATCTTGTGTTATAAAATATTTATAAAGTAAAAAAAACCGTCTAATAGGGTAACTCTACAGTTGATACTATAAAATAATTTATTACAAGTTTTAAATTCATAACATCAAGACAAGCTTAAAAATGTGATTTTTAAAAACATCAAAAGTTGAAACGGAACGAAATTCTGTCATTTTTATTGAGGTGTCAGATGTCATGTATTGTTTTCCCTCCTTTTTCGTTTGGCCGTTAGCCCGTTGCTTGGTCTATTGACTATTGGTTGTGTCGTACGTCCGTGCCTCCGTGGTGAGTGCTGTGCTGTGCTGTGCTAACATGTACTCGGTGATACAATTTAGTGAAAAAGACGGTGGAACCGTATCGGTAATAAACAATCAGTGGTTTACGCCAAGGCGTTGTGAAGTCTTTTGGCCACCCGTTAAAGGAACTAAAGCGTTTGAAAGAGTTTTGGCTGATGCTAAGACACCAGATGAAAAATGGAAATTATACAGCGTGCAAAGAGTTTTTTGTGAGACTGGTATGTACAGTTTAATATTTTTTACAAACCACTTGGATTTGGCTATGGGTGCCTAACGAAACTAAGGTCTATTCTATATGGTCTCTAAGGTCTCTTGCACAAGACTACTACCTATATATGGATGCCTTGCATTGCAGTTGCCTGCAATCTTAGTAGATCTTGAGTTACACAGTAGCCGATTTACGAACAAATCACGCTACTGTGCACTCAAGGTCTGCTCTAGAAGTTTGCCGGCAACTGTAATTATTGAAACTGCTTGAACGAGTGAGCTGCTGCTATGGTGTGCTAACCTCCTGGTGCAAGATTTGTTGTTGCATGCAAATATTAAACTTAAAATCTCGTTTAGATTTACTGAGAGAAGGCAAACATTACAATATAATTCATATGTATGACACATAAAGATACAAGATTTTGTATTGACTGTGTTGACAAGTAGTCACGGCACGGGTGGGCCATTTTTTCTAAAGTTGTACACATCAAAAATTTGTAGGTTGAAAATTAATGTCGTTGCAAATTAATATGAATATTTTTTTTGGATGCTCAGATGAGTAGATTTATGGAAAACATAGGTTGTTTATATGATAATTAATTGATAATGCAGTAAAAAAATATTAAGTCAAAAGGGAGAAGAACGATCGTTCCATTCCGTGACCAATTGGTTATATGTTTTAAAAATAAAACAAGAGGTTTACTCTGTTCTTAATTATTTATTAAGGTAAGTAAAAGGTAAATTGCTTTAAACATGTTGGAAATGTTTAGGTATTTTTAAAGCAATTATTTTAAAAATATCTTAACATTTCCATTACGTTACTCTTAGGTTATAATCGGTTTAATTTTTTCACATAATCGTGTTTATTAACAGGTTTATTTCATGAGATCAACTTTTACTAAATTAACAAAACTTGTCTATTTAACATAAACTATTTATAAAGTAGGTGATAGGAACAAAATATATTAATAATTAAGCAAACAAACGTAATTTTCCAGTGGGACAGTCACGGAAAGAACTATACTGGTAACGGAATAAATTCTAAAGCCTCATTCACAACAATGGCATAAATACAACAAAACTCAGAATCAATCAATAGTCTTGTCTTATATTATGTAATAGGATCAATTGCAAAAAAATTGTACATAGTTAAAAGCTTGGTTAACATAAAATACGATCGCTTAAGTAATTAAGTTTTGTTTTAATTAAAGCCCTTAACTATGTAAAATTTTTCTGCAATCGACCCAAAAGTCAACACAAAGTATCATTGATATAAATACACTTATTTGTGCATTTGCTACATAAATCAGCCACTTGCCAGTTTTTATGCATTTTTTCTTGTCATCAATATTTTTTCATGTTTTTTCAGCGTTTTTGAAAATTCAGCCCCGAAGGTGGTGAAAAAGGGGTTGCAAATTTGTATGAAGATCATTTTTTTTTTTATTGTGGGATTTTAAACTTTGTATAAATGCATTAATTTCAGCGTTTTTGAAAATTCTGCCCCTAAAGGGGTTAAAAAGGGGTTGAAAGTTTGTATGAAGATCAAAAAGTTTTTTTGCGGGACTTGAAACTTTATATAAAAGCATATTATTAAAATACAAGGAAAGTCATTTTAGCGTTTTTGAAAATTCTTATAAAGACCAATAAATTTTTTGATTGCGGGATTTTAAACTTTGTATAAAGGCATTTAATTAGAATACAAGAAAAGTAATTTCAGCGTTTTTCAAAATTCTACCCCTAAAAAGGGGGTTAAAAAGAGGATGAAAGGTTGTATCGGGTATAAGTTGTATTTTAAGTTAGGAATTAGAAACTTTGTAAAAAGGTATTTTATTAAAAGAAGAAAACTCATTTCAGCGTTTTTGAAAATTCAGCCCCGAAGGTGGTGAAAAAGGGGTTGAACATTAGTATAAAGATCAATAAATTTTTTGATTGCGGGATTTTAAACTTTGTATAAAGGCGTTTAAGGCTGGAGGTGGTGAAAAAGGGGTTGAAAATTTGTATGTAGATCAAACATTTTTTTGAGTGCGGTACTTGAAACAAAAGGGGTTGAAAATTTGTATGTAGATCAAACATTTTTTTGAGTCCGCACTCGCACGCGGACGAAGTCGCGGGCAACAGCTAGTTTATTTATAATTTAATAATTAAAATAAATATCGACGTTATTTGTTATTCTGTATGCGGCTTTATGCTTCCATTCCGTTACTTTTTTAGTTCCGGCTTTACGAAACCGTCGCTTGGGTTTCGGAATGGAAGTAACGTAGCACTACCTGTGGCGGGTTTAACTAAAATATATTGTTAAATAAACTTTAAATATGCTTAAAGGTATTAAAAATCGATTTGTAATTACGTTAGTCGTATAATAATAAAAATGCACAAACAGTTTGTTGCGTACTTACCTGGAATTTGGTATCGGAACGTGGAATCACAAAATGTTACCGAGGCGTACACGTGCGCTTGCGATGTGCATTTGCTGGCGACTAATCAAAGAAACATGGCGAACCGTTGAGTTTTGGGTTAGTTTTGCCACATTGAATAAAATCAAAGTAATAGGGAAATAATATTTTCAAGTTAAACACCCAAAACTGCGGTTTCGGAATGGAAAATTCCGCGAAGTTCAATTTCCGTCTCCAATATTATTTATTAATTTAATAATATTTTATTAGGCAAAATTAGAACACTTTTTAAGAATATCATTCAGTATATCATTTTCTATCAGCTATAGCCGTCGTTTAGTTCTAATACTAACGGTTTTTGAAAAAAATGCTTGGAATGAACAACTATGGAGTTGGGACATCAACATTCGGTCGTTTTTTAAATAAAGAAAATTGATTATTAAATGTTTTATTATACTCAAGAAGAAAAATAACTCACGATTTAATTCGAAATTGTATACAGATTGAACTGTAATGCCTACTTAATTAAGTCAGTCCCAAAAAAATTGTCAAAAGTACCATCAAAGGTGTGGGACAGCCCAAAAATGCTGTGTACAACTTTAAAAAAAATGGCCCGGGTACAGTCAATTAATTTGATTAGTAGGCAATTTTGAACCTTTTCGCTATACATTTTATAACAATTTTATTAATTAACTACTTTGAGCAGGCATGCTGGCATGTCATCTCATCACATTACAACATTAATTGTGAAAAGGTTCAAAGTGGCCTACTAGTCAAATTGGTTGACTGTACCATTTCAGACTAATGCAACTCCGTCCTACATATTTACTATCTACAATAACCTTGTTTTATTTATATCCAGGGCCGGATTTAAGGGGGGGCAGGCGGGGCTACTGCCCCGGGCCTTCACAAGAGAGGGGACAATCAATTGTTCCTATTATTCTGAAAATAATATTATAATATATAATATTGGGCCTCTGGTCCTTTGTTGCCCCAGGGCCTCCACACCTCTAAATCCAGCCCTGTTTATATCCCTTGACTGAAGGATGCATTATGCTGTGTTCATTTATTATTTTTGCATGTGGTGTGTATTTTTTTATTTCATTTGCATGTGAAGATGATATAGAGAAAGCAAAAAAAAAACTAAAACTGGTGGAGGATACATCAGACTTACAGACTGAAGCAGAAACAGAACCAAGTCTCAAACGGAGAAGGGCTAAAAGATATATTTCTACCAGCGAAGAAGATAATGACAATCACATAAGGCCACCACCATTAAAGAAAAAGACCTTTAACAAATTACAAACATTTCAAGCTGCTGGCCTAGAAGCCTGTTATGGAGGTGAGTTTTATAGTCAATGGCTGTTTTGAAGTAAATCCTGACACATTGTAAAGATAGATGTAAAGATGCACCTGACACCTGTGAAGATAGATGTAAGTGTGGTAAAATAAAAAATAAACATTGAAGTTTTTGAATATTGAAAATGTGAACAATGGGAAAAAATGCTGTACTTTTTGCATGTGTCAGAATAGTAAGCATAGCATTTTCTTCCTAGGATTTATATTGTCAATATTCAATTTAGCATCTTCATTGGTGTGCAAAGTGTCAGAATTTACTTCATAACAGCCATTATTTGTAGTTATTTTTAGTTCATTAACATATTTGCCGCATTCTCATATTCAAAGAACTTTCAGCCATTTCATTCGAGATTGATTGTCCCATGGTTACCATGCAAATATGTTATATATAAAGAACTAGCTGTGCCCCGCGGTGTTACCCGCTCATCCCACTGGAACACTAAATTTATTCGGGTTGAAAAGTATCCTATGTCCTTCCCCGGGACTGAAACTATCTATATACCAAATTTCATCTAAATCGGTTCAGCGGTTTAAGCGTGAAGAGGTAACAGACAGACAGACAGACAGACAGACACACTTTCGCATTTATAATATTAGTATGGATATGGAAAGAACCTAATTATTACAAGTTTTTATTTAACTTGACCTGTTTGTAAGTGTGGGAACAAATCTTGCAAATTAAATTTGGTCCACTTCCTGGTGTTATATTTTAGATTGTGCTGAAATTTTGCATAATTATGTAAACCCAGTGCGCTGATGATGAAGCCGGGATGTAGATACCATAGGTTGAGTTTTGGATCATTTGTTTCTATGTTTTGAGTACTTGTTTATAGTATAAGTACAGTCATGTTATTAAAACTATCGTGAGACATCTCTACTAATTATAAAAACCTCCTTCCTGACAATTTTTACGTGAGTTTATACCGTTTTTATAATTAGTATAAGTACAGTCAGCAAAAAAGCTTGTATTAAAAATTAAATTTTGAACAAAAACTTATTTTGGTCAATATACCTAACTGTACCTAACCCTAACTGCTTACTCTGTTAAATAGAAGTTTGTTTTGTACTCAAACTTATCTTTTTGTTAGAACTATGGGGGGATAGATGGAAGTTTTTTCCTTTTGTGGTGTGGACCCCTAAAAATCAAAAGTGAATAAATCTATTTTAGGTAGTTTTTTTGTCATGTAATTGTATAGGTAAGTATGAAATTACAAAGTAATCTTAAAATAATATATTATGTTTTATGCAGATACCCCACAAGCTCAGCCAAACATTACCCAAGAAACCCCTTCAATACCAGAAAGTAAGTAAATTATAATTGATACATAATAGAGTACCTATAACCCACCCATACCCATAGTAGAGTATCTTACCTGTTAAAGATTAGGTTTGGGTAGGGCGTCTTAAAAATGCATCACATTTTAGAAGGTGATCAGGTAATGTAACCTTTGGTATAAAAAATAGGTTGTTCAGGCTGACTGACATACCTGGTTAACAGCTGAAGTGGAATAGTCATTTTTGTGAAACCCTGTAATTATAATGTATTACTAAGGTCGACTTACACAGTCCAGAGTAAAAAAAAATTGCTAAGCCGGGCTTAAGCCCGTCACACACTTCGCTATATATAACATATGGCGCAGTGCTATAAATATAGTGTGGTATATTGCGGTATTTAGAGTTCCTTTTCTGATGTTGCTTCAAAACTGACATAATATCCACTAAGCCCGTCACACACTTCGCTATATATAACATATGGCGCAGTGCTATAAATATAGTGTGGTATATTGCGGTATTTAGAGTTCCTTTTCTGATGTTGCTTCAAAACTGACATAATATCCACTAAGCCCGTCACACACTTCGCTATATATAACATATGGCGCAGTGCTATAAATATAGTGTGGTATATTGCGGTATTTAGAGTTCCTTTTCTGATGTTGCTTCAAAACTGACATAATATCCACTTAAGCTCCACTTAACTCCGCTCCTAAGGGCCACTTTCGCGGACCAGAGTTAATGACTTAACTCACGTGTTAGAGATGGCCCGAGGTTAAGCCATGTCAAAATGGTATAAACTCACGTAAAAATTGTCAGGAACGGCCCGACATGTTTCGAACTCATTTGGAGCTCTTCATCAGGGGTAGCTATCTGCTGCTACGCGACTCGCGACCCACTGCACTTTTAATCGCTCTTCTTGCCGCCCTCTGCGCACGCGCAGATAGCGCGGCGCGGGGAGGGCAGGGCTCTTGCACGCACGTATGCAGCAGCACGCATGTAGCAGCACGGATAGCTACCCCTGATGAAGAGCTCCAAATGAGTTCGAAACATGTCGGGTCGTTCCTGACAATTTTTACGTGAGTTTATACCGTTTTTATAATTAGTAAAGATGTCTCACGATAGTTTTAATAACATTATTCATGTCAAAATGTATGAAACTGTCAAACATAGTCTCGGGCTAGCGATTTTTTTTTTTACTCTGGACTGGGCAAGTCGCCTAGCAAGGCCTAAGCGTGCATTGTGTTATTAATACTGGCAGAGATGTTGTGGACGTGAAAATATAATACATATTAACTTAATGTGTTTTGCCAACAGAGACCGTGTCGTTGAATGTAGTTGACGGGCTTCCTGTCTTGACAAGCAGTCTACTGCAAGGTAAGTTATCCATGTTTATATATTTTTACCCATCTGCGGCAGTTTGATTTTAACCGTCATGTATGTATGTGTCTGGTGTTTATTCCTATGTTCCCCGCTACAGCGTAAACAGCTAAAACGAGTTTCAGAAATGACGTATTGATTTGATTACTGGAAAAGTTCTGCATTGTTTATATTTTTTATGTTGTCAGATTTGGCAGAAGACGGCGAGGAGCGGCTAACTCCGGTTGCGGCACGCCTCGGTAGTCCTTGGTGCCGATATGAACAACCGCCGAATCGCAGCAGCGACGTGCCAGCAACGCCATCGTGTGTTCGAGGATTAACAGGTTAATATACTATGATGTATTACTTTTTTTTTGTTTTTGTTTGGTACTTTTCTTTCGACTATTGGGAATGTTAGTACTATCCCCATATTTTAGTTATAATGTAGTAATCAAATCACTAACTTATTAAAAACTAGGAGTTGACCGCGACTTCGTCTGACTAAATTTCGGTTATCGCTATCCCCGCGGTAACTAAGTATGCAATTTTTCGAGATAAAAGTAGCATATCTTTTTCAGGGTCGCGTCTACTCCTAGGTATACCAAAAGTTCATTACAGTTGATACACAGAGTTCCTTTCGCTTTTATAATATTAGTATGGATGACTGAAATGGCGTAGGTACCCATCTCGTATTGTCTCGGCGAGTGTGTACAGTCGGCATAACATATATGTATAGCAGCATATATCCTCGCGACTAAAGTGCTTTTAAGTCCTTGACAATAAAGTCTTGTTCCGATATATTTGGCCACTTTGCACTTTCGTTGCCACGATATTATCTGACGCTGACCCTACTAATAGGTACTGTTTATTATTTTTTAGGTTACCAAGAAAAAGTGCTGTCATTATTGTCATGTATAAAAACCCAAAATGATCAAATAATAAGCCTTTTAAAGCATACAGGCACATTGAAAGGTACTCTAAAACCGGAATTTAAATTCCCAATTCAAAATGCCGATGAATTAAATACAATTGAATCATTATTGGAGAAAAGAGAAAATTATGATAATTTGGTAAGTTACAATACAATTACTCTTTATTGCACACCACATAATAAGCATTACAAAAAAAAAATATAAATAGTGAAAATTTGCACCAATAAGCGGCCTTCTAGCTTCAGAGCGATCTCTTCCAGGCAACTTAATGAGAAAGAAGGAAGGAACAACTTGAAGCAGGTGGTGCAATTTATAGTTATTTAGTAGCAATAAAAATACATACAATAAACACGCATACAATACCTACACACTTGAAACAATATGTAACAAGTGATTTTTAATCTAATCACTCATTTGGTCTGATCAGCAATTTATTTGCTATTTTACAAAAATACATTCTTTTGTTTGTTACAGGTTTCATACATGAGAACTTTTGGAGGCAGAGATATTTCTGGCAAAGTGTCTCGGATAATGAAATTTTGTTTCACTGACCGGCTAGCTGAACAGTATAACTTCTATGGGAAGAGATCCAACAAAAAGCCTTTCTGCCAACTGCACCTGCGAGAGTGTATCGTGGGTAAGTTTAAAATGTCACGTAACTGTAAGGCCGTTGTAAGACTACTTTTTAAAATTTGTTTTTGTCTATTTTAACCCCTGATGCAAACGTCTAACATAATAATAAACATTTAAATACTATGTCACGCTTGCAAAGTAGAATAAAATTGTAAATAACAAATGCTTATACATAGATGGCGTTGAAAAAACGGGGAACAGCTTTTAGTATGGTGATTGTCAGTCCTCGTGTTTTCATGTTCCTTGATTATGCTTACTTATTACATTAAGAAATGTATTATATTTTTATAGAAGGAGTTGTCACCACAACATCTGGGTCTACAGCTAAAGAAGTAGAAGATTGCATTAAAATTTGGCTAAAGCATGCCCCTGAAAGATTGAAGAAGACTGATAAACAAAAATAAACATATATGGCAGAGAAAATAAAATACTCAAAAAAGGCTATAGTTGGCAAACGTCAATTATTAAGAAGAGCAAAGGAAGCAAAGTTAAGTGTGATTTCAAATTTACAAGAGAGTACTACAGCTGTAAGTGTGTCCACTTCCTTAGTTGATTTGCCATGTACTTCATATAATTGTTTATTACCGATACGGTTCCACCGTCTTTTTCACTAAATTGTATCACCGAGTACATGTTAGCACAGCACAGCACAGCACTCACCACGGAGGCACGGACGTACGACACAACCAATAGTCAATAGACCAAGCAACGGGCTAACGGCCAAACGAAAAAGGAGGGAAAACAATACATGACATCTGACACCTCAATAAAAATGTCAGAATTTCGTTCCGTTTCAACTTTTGATGTTTTTAAAAATCACATTTTTAAGCTTGTCTTGATGTTATGATGAGCATTCACTATCTGATTCAGATTCTGTTAAGTCTATAAAAGATGATGATTTTAAAACATTGGGCCACTCAATATCAAATGCCACATAATGCTTTGAATAGTCTTCTTAAAATTGTATCTCCTTTATGCCCTGGATTACCAAAAGATAGCAGAACATTGTTGGCAACCCCTTTACAACTAGAAATTACTAAGTTAGATACTGGAGAATTAGTATATTTAGGTGTTCTTTCACAAATTCAAAAACAAATAAAACTATTTGACGATACTGATAATAATGTTGGGAATAGAGAAATTAAAGTGTCTTTTAACATTGATGGACTTCCCTTATTCAAAAGTACCAATACACAATTGTGGCCCATATTAGGATTGCTAAAAAACATTCCTAATGCTAGACCATTTGTTGTCGCTCTTTTTTGTGGTCAAGCTAAACCTTCGCCATTAGATGTTTTTCTAAAGCAATTTGTCGACGAATTAGAAAAATTACTTAGAAATGGTTTCGATCTTGAAAATATTCATTACACTGTTAAAGTTCATAGCTTTATTTGTGACGCTCCAGCACGAGCATTTATCAAGTGTACTAAACAACATGGTGGTTATTCAGCTTGCGACAAGTGTGTAGAGGCAGGTGAATACCGCGGCCGCGTGATCTATGAAAGTGTGTCAGCACCCACGAGGACCAATGAATCATTTCGTTCGCAGCTTGATGAAGACCATCATGTTGGAGAGTCACCACTTTTACGGCTCCCTATAGATTTGATATCTATATTCCCTACTGAATATATGCATAATGTTTGTTTAGGGGTAATGCGTAAGCTGTTAAATGTGTGGATTAGTGGCGATTTAAATGTTAAATAAAGATTATAGTACTTACATAGTGTTTTTTGTTTAGTTTCATCCATAAAAGTCCTTTAGGAGTGTCGTTCAGGGTACGTAGATGAGATGCCTGCTATCTCAACGCTACATGCTAAGCGCTAAATTGTATATCCTAGTCTTACGCGTAAGGATTTGCACGGTGGAGGGAAAGCGGGATAGAATAGAACGCGTAACGTACGCCCTAGTAGGTGTCTTGTCTAGGGCCCCTGGCCAATAAGTTAGAACCGTCGGTCGTAGAGCTTAATGCGCAGTTTTAGAGTTTAGTGTCATTTTTGTTTTGCCAGCACGTTAGTTCTCTCCACGACGGTTCTCTTTTTGAACAGACTACTCATTCATCCTACCTATGGGGAGCATATATGCCGTGCTTACGATATCAGCAGTTAAGTGTGTTCTGGGCGATTTTATTAAAATTTATTATATAATACCCGCCTAAATAAAACTGAAAATCGCTTGTTTCTGCAGAACACACTTACTGTTGATATCGTGAGCACGGCAGCATAATGCAGCCCCGTAGGCCCTGACGTGTAGTGTACATCCTAGTAACGTCACTATGAATCCTGTGTATGACGTCGCTCCGACGTCAGTGGCTGCCCTAATATGTACGGCCCAGTAACGTCCCTATGAATTCATCATATGACGTCACTCCGACGTCAGTGGCTGCCCTAATATGTACGGCCCAGTAACGTCCCTATGAATTCATCATATGACGTCACTCCGACGTCAGTGGCTGCCCTAATATGTACGGCCCAGTAACGTCCCTATGAATTCATCATATGACGTCACTCCGACGTCAGTGGCTGCCCTAATATGTACGGCCCAGTAACGTCCCTATGAATTCATCATATGACGTCACTCCAACGTCAGTGGTTGCCTTAACATGTACGGCCCAGTAACGTTCAGTATATGACGTCTCTCTAACGTCTGTAAACTGACGTCATCTGCTGGGACCCCCCGACGTCAGGACATGACGTCTCTTACGTCTAGCAGTACCGTAAACGGACGTCATGATGACGTTTAAATGCTACCTGGGTATGGAGCGGCGGCAGCGTCCCCGGCCGAGTCCGCGGCAGCAGGGGCGGCAGCAGCGGGGGCGGCAGCAGCGGGGGCGGCAGCAGCGGGGGCGGCAGCAGCGGCGAGGAGGCTGGATAATAATAAATTAAGTAATTATTATTTTATTGCATGTTGTGACACCCAGAGACTTTATACATCTCTGGGTATATTTACTATTATGAATTTAACGTTAAAATTTTATTTTAATGTTCCTACTTAACATTGATTTGGAGTATCTATACATCTCCTTTACGTGTACCAGTGTAATTAGTTATAATACAAATGTAATCATTGTAATTGTTTTAAGTATTATTTACGAAAAAATGACTTACTGTTGAGTTTCTTTCGGCTTTCTTCTCAACAGCGGTCTCCTCTTGCGAAATGCCGGTAGATTCACAATCTGACTTGTAAAAGTGCCCCTGTGGCCTACTTACTGAATAAATTATTTCATTTCATTTCATTTCATTTCATTTCAAAGAAAAAATATATAATTGTAAATGTATGTCTTTGGATTGTCTCAGATTTTAATTTCGATTTGCACTAATTGCCACTAACTGCAATCGCCTAAAGTTGTTTGTATCTCACAGTATACATTGCCAAGAACGGTCACTAAGGCAACTAAACTTGTATGTATACCGTGATATACTTTGCCAAGAACGGACTTAATTTGTATGTATACCGGGATACCGACACAATTAAGAAGTTTACAAGAGACTTACCGTGTATTTCTTTTTCTACGTTTGTCCCGCTGCTGCCGCGTGGCGCGCTGGGCGGGCGTTTCGCACGCCCGCCGCCACGCCTCCCGTGCCGCCGCCGGCGACACCGTCTGGACGCACGCCCTGGTAAAATAATAGTAAGTACATTACTGCCGAGGCAGGGAATAGTACATTATTGCCGAGGCCCGGAAAGTAGGGGATTGCCTGACGAGGTGGTTTGGAATCAAAAAATGCGAGTCAGGCAATCCCCGTTCCGCCGAGGTTTATATAGTGCTTTTCTCAAACAATGTGAGGAAATAATAAAAATAAACTTGCAAAATAACAAGTAATTTAATAGGATTAACAAGAAAAACGAACAACAATCATTTAAGTACACAAAGAAGAGGTATGTTTGTTTTATTCTTTCCAATAGGCTGCCGCGTACACTTTCCCTCCTTATAAATTAAGAAAAATCGATTTATATATTAGTGTTTGGGGTACGAAGTTCTATGTATATATTTTCGAACGATATTGAGGTATTCACCGCGGATGACAAATACTCGGTAAAGTTTTGTTTTAGTGTCGCACAATTTGACAATCATAGATTGGTCGTGGCTTTCGATGTCTTCCATGGTAATAAGTATTTGTAAATTGTTAACTGCGGCTCGCTCCGTTTAGTCCCATGATAAGGGCAACCTGTAAAGAAAATATATTGTATTACAGTAAAGCACACACTTAACTAAAACAAAAATAACCAGTTCAAAATAGGTACATTTTATGATAAAACTTTTACCTTAACAGCCAAGTAGCGTCTGGTGCTCCCTTTAAAAAATTGACAACATTTTCTCCAGCCAAAACCTTAAATTTCTTGCTTTTATAACCATCGGATTGTCTTTTCAAAATGTTGTCAGGTTCGTGTAGAAAACGAATTTGCATGTTTGCTTTCTTTCCATAACATAAATTGGTCGTACACTTGATTATATTTATCTCTTAATTTAGTAGGTAAGTAGCATTATATTACTTATTTACTCGAAAATCATTTACGCGCATACGCTCAATAGCAATTAAATAAAATTGTAATTTTACCGCCTAAACTTACTTTTTTCTTCTGACATCTAAAAAAAAACAAAACTTGCACGAACTGTTAAACATACTTTACACGTTCCTGATTCCATCAGCTGACTATTTGCCCGCTCGAATGGCGTTGGGTGTTGTCGGGCGCCAATTAGAAACAAAGGCCAATCTGATCAGCTTGGCAAAGTTTACGAATGTGTGAATGCTACCCCTTTGACCGCCAAAGACGGCAAATCACGTCATCGGGAATTCGTGCCGCTGACGCCAACGACGCCTATTGACGTCAAAAATTTCAATGGTCAAAAACATGCTAATTCGAACCACTATCTGTGTTTTTCAATCTCTGTTGATTTTGGAGCACTTTTTTTTTTTTTGGTTTGGCGTCAGTGGCACGGTAAATTGCTTTGCCGCTTGGCGCTCAAAGGGTTAATGTTAAACGTGTGGTTGTCATGGCTGTATGAGATTTGTTCTACGTCGATTTCAATTTATGTACAGTACCTATGAAATTTTAAAAAGTTATGGAAGCGGGTGAAAATGGGTTTTCATACATTTATTTTTCCCCGAGGGAGCGAATATTCTTTTTTTTTTATTTCATTAGTAAAAATGAGGCTCTTTGCGTATTCTATTTTCAAATGGGAAGTGAAACATTTCCGAGCATGTTTGAGAAAAAGTCAGTTCGTGGATGAGTATGATTTATGGACGAGGCGTAGCCGAGTCCTACAACAATACGAATATAAATATAAGAACTGAGTGGTTTGGGATCGACTTCGAAGGGTGAGTCAAATGTAATCTGTACGTGAACGGGTTATTGTTGGCTTTTTAGTTTTACTGAAGTCGGTTCTTTTTTAGGGTTCCGTACCCAAAGGGTAAAAACGGGACCCTATTACTGAGACTTCGCTGTCCGTCCGTCCGTCCGTCCGTCCGTCCGTCCGTCTGTCACCAGGCTGTATCTCAAGAACGGTGATAGCTAGACACTTGAAATTTTCACAGATGATGTATTTCTATTGCCGCTATTACAACAAATACTAAAAATGAAATAAAATAAATATTTAAGGGGGGCTCCCATACAACAAACTTGTTAAACCTATATATACATATATATAGGTACGGAACCCTTCATGCGCGAGTCGGACTCGCACTTGCCCAATTTTTTTGTTATCTTAAGGGTTAAAAGGGTATTTTATTACTCCTTATTTGTCTGCGACGCCGCGGCTCGGGAACCGGCACCGCCGCCTGTGAACAAAAAATGAATGAATTAAGGTTTATTCGTAAACATACATGGTCATCAATCCGTTTCTGATCTCACAATAGCCCGTAAATAAAGTGTACATGTGTTTACTACACGAAAAATAGCTGGGAAAGGAGTGCATTCCATTCCATTAATTGATATTACGAGGTTACCATAGGAACTGACAGATATTCAAACTAATGCCATTATAGTGCGGTTGCGGTGTGTGTGTGGATTGAGTGAGCACCCTTCAAAAATGAAAAAAAATGTGCTGATCATTTAGTAAAAGTTCTAAAACAATTGTAAAACTAATTGATGAATTTGTAAAACGATAAATAAAAAGAATACATTCATTAACGTATGCTCACTCAGTTCTCACAAACAACCAACGAAATCTGTGAATGTGTTTATTTAACATATAATATTTATATCCTAATTTTTAGTAAAAATTATGCTTTAGGTAGGTAATAATTTGTAGATCACCTGGTTACGTATTTAAAGTTTTACAAATTATTTCGTATGCTCACTCAATCCGCACACTTTTGAAAACCCAATTTCTGATAGAAAAACTGCAGATTGAAACTTCTATATATGTGTATAATTTAGTAAAACTCATAAGGGAATTTGTAAAATACAAAACAAACCGCTAACGTGACAGATTTTTGGATAATAAATGTTTGTAAGTGCTCACTCAGTCCACACATTATTCGTAAGTTAAAAATGTAAATATCTTAAGATTTTTAGTATCTAGGAAAGTACAAAGTAGTTCAACTTTTAGTAAAATTTTTTACTAAATATCCACCATCTAAAATGTCATATTCGTTGTCTGCTTTTAAAGATATTCAAATTTCATTTTAAAATACAATCTAAGATACAGTCCACATTTTAGATTGTATTTTAAGAAGTGGAGTGTGATCTAAAATGTGGACTGTATCTTAGATTGTATTTTAAAATGAAATTTGAATATCTTTAAAAGCAGACAACGAATATGACATTTTAGATGGTGGATATTTAGTAAAAATTTTTACTAAAAGTTGAACTACTTTGTACTTTCCTAGATACTAAAAATCTTAAGATATTTACATTTTTAACTTACGAATAATGTGTGGACTGAGTGAGCACTTACAAACATTTATTATCCAAAAATCTGTCACGTTAGCGGTTTGTTTTGTATTTTACAAATTCCCTTATGAGTTTTACTAAATTATACACATATATAGAAGTTTCAATCTGCAGTTTTTCTATCAGAAATTGGGTTTTCAAAAGTGTGCGGATTGAGTGAGCATACGAAATAATTTGTAAAACTTTAAATACGTAACCAGGTGATCTACAAATTATTACCTACCTAAAGCATAATTTTTACTAAAAATTAGGATATAAATATTATATGTTAAATAAACACATTCACAGATTTCGTTGGTTGTTTGTGAGAACTGAGTGAGCATACGTTAATGAATGTATTCTTTTTATTTATCGTTTTACAAATTCATCAATTAGTTTTACAATTGTTTTAGAACTTTTACTAAATGATCAGCACATTTTTTTTCATTTTTGAAGGGTGCTCACTCAATCCACACACACACCGGTTGCGAGTGGTTGCAAAATTGTTGCCATATAAATCTTATAAATAGCGCCCTCTTGACAATCCTCATATATTTCTGGTCAGGCTTTAAGATTACGCTAAAAAAAGCATATTTTGTTCTTTTAACTTTTTCACTCAGAGTAATATTTACCGAGATATTGGGTCAAAATAAACATGTTTTATTCTTTAAACTTTTTCTCAGTAATTATTTTTCAATAGCTAATAAAAAGTTGGCGATTCGGACCTGGCGCTTCGCCGACCGCTGCCGCGGCACGCTCGCTCCGCTCGCGCGATGTGGTCATAACTAACCTAACCTAACCCATTAATCTTTTTATCTCGATAATTATCAAATTTAGAATAAATATGCCCGAAAAAAACACGCTTATTTTAGCGTATTATATACGATAACATCATAAAAAAAATTGTGTCAATATAACATCAGACCAATGAAATTTTTTACCTAAAAAACTTCAATATCTCGGTAAATATTAATCTGAGCCAAAAAATTATACTTTACAAAACATGCTTATTTTAACACGTTTTATAGGATCCGTAAATAAAAATAAGGTGTTATATTGACATAAATTACTCGTCTCCGAAATTTATCTATGTCTCGGATCCCATTAAAATAGTAATGTTTGAACCTCAATATCTCGGTAAATATTGATCTGAGAAAGAAAGTTAACATAACAAAACATGCTTATTTTCGTTTAATCTTCACGATTCAATCTAATTTAAGCCTAAAAACAGCAAATAAAAAAAAAACTGTAAAAATTTTCTGTCCTAAAATGGGGCCCCCTTTGCTATACCCCAACCCATCTCACAATAGCCCGCGACAGAGTACAGTGGAAACAGCTAAAGGAGGCCTTTGCCAGGAGGCACGCTGAACTAAGGAATAAATAATAATTGTATTAAGCGATTTACACTCACGTGAAATTGTCAGGAACGGCCCGACATGAGTGACGAATTTGCCGCGGCGCTGTACGGGCAGCCGCCCCTGATGAAGGGCTCCATACGAGTTCGAAACATGTCGGGCCGTTCCTGACAATTTCACGTGAGTGTAAACCGCTTAATACAATAATTAAATATGTCTCACGAAAGTTTAACTAAATAATAATAATTAAACCACTCACCGGTACGCCTGAAAGGAGCCATTGATAATAAATTTACAAAATTAAAAATTAAAAATTTTTTAAAAATTAAATTAACTACAAAATAAAGTAAGTAATAACAAAATGACACAAAAATGACATCAAAGAAAGAGAATATAATCACTACTTTTTTTTCTAAATTTTCAATTTGGAAACTTCATAGAAAAAAACTTTATGTACTAAGCAGAGCAGACCGTGTCTATGTCTAGTGTACCAACAGGCTCCGTCCACACTTGTATCATTTCGCCGATCCGATCCCCGTCGCGTATCCTCACCGCGTATCGTGCTGTTTGGACGCTCACTGCGGGCACTCCGTACCGTATCATTTGCGCCGTCGCGCGAAGAAACGCGTCCACACTTGCCGTATCGTATCCTCGTCGCGTATCGCCGCACCGATCATTTCAGCGTGCAGTGCAATCTGAACGCCGATCTTATTTTATTTCTCCTTAGATTTCCATTAAATAAAAGTTTTTACTGAGAATATTTTCTGTCTCCATCAAGGGTGCTCAACTGAAGAACTAATAACGTTGACCAAGGTTTTTTGTTAGTGTGAGTCTTGGACTATATAGAGCTTGGTCTATATGTATGAAACCATAAACATGAAGTAGAAAAATGACGAAGTTTAAAAGACATATGATTTTAATTGTATAAATAAGTAATTATTGATTTTATTTGCCTTTTATAATTATTTATTTATTTTATTTTTCATATCAAAATGTTGAATAAAGTGTGATAAGTACTTAAGATTTTTTTTTCCTCTATGGCTGTCACTTCTAGCTGCGTAATCTATGCTAGATATTTAAACATCAACGGAAATGTCGGGAACCCGTTTTGTACAGCCATGTATTGTCCAGCCACGTTTTGTACAGCCACGTTTTCCGCGTCCATATGGACTCGGAAAACACGGCTGTACAAAACACGGCTGGGCAAAACGTGGCCGAGCAATGTTTGTTCGGGGAAGTTTTTCGAAGCCAGTTTTGTACAGGGTCGTATTGTCCGGCCCTGTTTTGTACGGCCCTGTTTTCCGAGTCCATGTGGACTCGGAAAACACGGCCGTACAAAACACGGCTGGCCGCGAACAAAACTGCTAGGTTAGGTTAGGTTAGATTTGCGACCACAACAGCGCGCGAGCCGAGCGAGCGAAGCGAGCGTACCGCGGCAGCGGTCGGCGAAGCGCTAGAACCGAACTAGTACCTGTAAAGAAGGTTAGATTGCATACCTTCTTGCATTTTCGGGACTCGGAAAACGTGGCCGTACAAAACGCGGCCGAACAAAGACGGGCCGAGCGTCATGGACTCGGAAAACGTGGCTGTACAAAACATGGCCGAGCAAAACTTGGCCGTGAAAAACAAGCCCGGACAACCGCGGTACAGGCACGTTTTTCGAAGCCATTTTTGCTCGGCCACGTTTTGTACAGCCACGTTTTCCGAATCCAAAAAAGTGGACGCGAAAAACGTGGCTGTACAAAACGTGGCCGTACAAAACCCCTACTCGAAATGTCAACGCAACCTGTCAGAGTACTCTCTTGTAAAAAATTTCATCAAATTTTGTGGTTTTGTGTGAATTATACGTTGATACTACTGTTACGGTAAAATCCAAAATTTTCGAAATGTCTGTTGATAAATACCGCAAGTGCTCTAAATATGGAATTACTCCACATATGGACAACCGGAAAGTATTTCATCGGTTTCCCAAACCGGGCAAAACCAACATCTTCAGGTAAGATACCATTCATGTATGTACTTATTTTTCATAATGACATAATTCTAAATTAATATTATAAGATAAGATCGTGCCCTCAGAATAAATATACAGCATTAATCTTATTAATACTCATAATATTGAGAAAAAATACTGCTTACACACGCAAAAAATGTTAGGAACGGAATGTTTCGTGTGGTGTTCGTCCTCAGGGTTCCTTCCTTGCATTTTTTACGTGCGTTTAAGCAGCTTTGCTCAATTTTACGCAATTATTGATGTTATGTGTCGTTCCAAAAGTATTTTACAGAATTTTTGTTTTAGGTGTAAACCATATATACTGTTGGCCAGAACAGAAATCCTGGTCAATAGTCTCTTATGAAGTTGCATTCCAGTCACAAAGTTTTGTGCTGGAGACACTTCGGGGACTCCTGTTTTGTTGACTCCGCTAAAAGTTACTCCGCTAGAAGTTGCACCATGCATTCTATTCCGGGAAAGAGGGAATATGTCATCAAATTGATGAAGGGAGATGAAAAGTCACGCTGATGAAATTGAAAAGGTAACCATCGCATTCTTTTCAGACATTAAATTATTTTGTCTGTAGAGAGCTCACTGGATACCTATTAATGATTGTTCTATTCTACTTTAATATTATACATGAGAAAGTGTGTGGCAATTTTTGGATGTTTGTTATTGTTAGACGATTTTTATGACAGAACTCATCCCTTTGGGGAAATGGAGGGGTTAAATTTGAATTTACTGTGTCAGCGCAGTCACTTCTCTTGGTTGAAGTATTATTATATTCTCTAATTGACTATTTGCTATTAAATTTTATTAGGTATTTAATTAGTCCCTTATGGCGACTAACGAGTACCTATGAACGCGAACATATTTATGAGTAAAAGCAAATTATATATTATTTGAACAAAAACATACTTACATATTTACGATATGAAATTGTATTTCTGATATCAGCTGAACGAGTTACTGAAAAACCCAAATCACGATATGTATGCTTATAAAATATTTAAAAAGTTCCCTCGAGATCTTCTTAATGTCAGGATTGGATGCTCACATGCTGGCAATCGGCACAATTAAACAAACAAACCCAATCGTAATCGGTCCATTCATTTCCAAACAAATCCAAAACACATCTTCAACTAGAACTAAGAACTTCCTGCATTTCGTAGCGATTAAACATTATAAAATTGTTTAAATTATAGAGTATCGACAATCTGGATGACGCCCATGAAACGACACAAGTGCTACCACCAGAGCAAGTTCCATCGTCTTCTAAGCATCAGGTGAGCATTTATACTCGTTATTTATATAAATGGACATTATTAAGAACAATCATTTACCGAACAGACATCCTCCTCAATTTGCTATCGATTAAACATGCAATTTTTTCCTAATTACAGAGTATAGGGTAACTGGTTGACGCCATATACACTTCACAGGCGCCACGGCCACGACTGGAGCAAGTTCCATCGACTTCTGAGCATCAGGTTAGATAATTAAATTAACTCTATAATTTTTCAAGCTTTTATTTAACTTGCATTGTATGTATGTATGTATGTAAGTATGTTTGTTCGGGTGGAATCTTGCAACTCTATTTTGAAGCAGATATCGTCAACCGATTGAGCTGAAATTTTGCATACTTACTTAACTTTGATGACAATACGATAATATGATACCATGGGGCTGATTTGATGATGGAGCCGGAAGGTGGCCATAGGAACTCAATAATAGAAAAAGCAATCCTACCGAGTTTGGGCTCTTTAGAATCATCTAAGTGAGCATTTGATGGATATCCAAGATAGATGAGAAAAGTACAGTCGGCTATAAAAGCTTGTCACTAAAATGAAATTTTTGATAGAAACTTATTACATTACTGTATGTATCTATCAATCTCTAAATTTTGCTTAGTTGTCTATGATCCAAGAAATGTGATCATTGATCATACATGCTCGATAATTTATATTACGTCGTTTTTAAAGTTTTTTAGCCATAGTCCTTTTTCTGCCTTGTATGGGCATTGTACGGTAACCTAACCGCAGGTTCGAATCCTGTCCGAACCATGAAATTTTTCAATTTTCGCTTCATTTGTAAACATTTTGTTTACGTTAGCAGATGTTACTGCTTTAATTAAAATAAGTGTTCGGAGAGCATCTAAGATACAAGTGAATACATGACTGTATCCATACTAATATTATTAAATGCGAAAGTGTGTCTGTCTGTCTGTCTGTCTGTGTCTGTTACCTCTTCACGCTTAAACCGCTGAACCGATTTAGATGAAATTTGGTATATAGATAGTTTCAGTCCCGGGGAAGGACATGGATACTTTTCATCCCGAATAAATGTAGTGTTCCCGTGGGATGAGCGGGTAACACCGCGGGGCACAGCTAGTATTATATAACTTAACTACCATACGAGTAAATACAATGATACATATATTTATATACTATACGACGTATATCCATATTAATATTATAAATGCGAAAGTGTGTCTGTATGTCTGTTACCTCTTCACGCTTAAACCGCTGAACCGATTTAGATGAAATTTGGTATGGAGATAGTTTGAGACCCGGGAAAGGACATAGGATACTTTTCATCCCGAATAAATTTAGTGTTCCCGGGGATGAGCGGGTAACACCGCGGGGCACAGCTAGTTATATATAATATTCATATAATAATAAATACGATGAAATGTCTACTGCATTTATTGAATTTTATTTTATAATGTGTTTTAATTTACATTACAGATGAACTTCCATCCGAAGCCCATGCTACGTCTAACCATGCTCAATAAATTTGATGCGTTGTTTGACTCCCTAAATACTGACAGCCCAGACCTGCGTGGAGGAAAGAAGTACTTACTCCACTTACATGTCGCAGCCCACATTTAGATTTATTTAAGCGAATGAAAGAGTTTGTTCGGGGACTTAAATTTAAAGGAATACGGTCACCTCCGCCATCACCAGCAGGTTGGATACGCACAATGAATGCGGTAGATAGACTGTGGAATAATGTAAACGCAATGGGCGTTAGTAGCATTTCTACTTGTCGCTTAAATCAAGATCCGCTTGAAAACTGTTCCGGTTGCATAAGGTACCACTGTGGTTCAAATGATAATCCCACAATAATCCAATTTATTTCTGGGCGATAATTGAGTAACTTGAGACACACCGGTTATAAAACTAATTATGAATTTGATACTGCGATTCTGAACGATAATTTAAATACATTTTTGTTATCTGTATCAGGTCAAGGTAACAAACAACCGACAGCAAGTAATCAAACGCCTACAGATATACCATTAGATCAGGTATTAGCTGATGCAACTGAAGCAGTAGACCAGGCAACTTCCGAAGCTCAAGCTTGTCATATGTGTGTGGGTTCATATTTAAAAAATTAAAAAGTAACAAATGCCCCAACGGCATAAAATCATTTTTGACTGATGACACTTGTGCGCCCATACACATGATCACAAGTTTTAGAGAATATAACGATTCAAGCAATAGCTTAAATTACGTTCATAATGACTATGTGCTATGTGTTGAGACTTGCGCGACACTTACAAATAACTTTTTAGAGCAAGAAGCTTGGACAGAAACTATTAAAGAAAAAGTTATGCAAATGTTATATCAGGTAGATTATAAATTTATAATCTGTGAACAGCACTGTAATATCAAACATTGATCATATAAAAAAAACTGTTTTTACATAGTGGTCAAGCGATAAATTGCCCTTAACCTTTTGACCGCCACAGTCGGCTGTGGCCGTCAACAAAAAATCGTGCCCCTGACGCCATGTCGGCCACAGCCGTCCAAATTTCAATGATCAAAAACTTTGTAATTCTAACCGCTACAAGTATTTTTCAATCCCTGTTGATTTTGGGGCACATCTTTTTTTTGTTACTCTGGCGTCAGTGGCACGGTAAATTGCTAGACCGCTTGGCGGTCAATAGGTTAAGAATAGAGAATTTGCTGGAGAATATCGCGAAAAATCATTGCAGAAGAAAATGACTATTTAAAAAAAATATTAGGTGTTGTTTATGTGTGTCAAAACCAGTATTTGTAATAGGATAATATAATAATTATAATTGTTATAATTATTTGTGCAACAAGAGAGCAAATTTGTTTTTGTTGCGGGTGCTGATTTTGAGTCCTTAGTAAGAATCCTTAGTGTAACCATGTGTAACGAGGGACTCAACAGCACAAGATGCAAAAAACTTTGCTCTCGTGTAGCACACACAACCTCATCACCTCAACAGCGAGAACAAATTCGTTTTTTTGTACTTGTTCTTTCAACCATTAAAGTGTAGGTATGATTATAGTCTTTGTTGCTGATTTCAATGATATTATAAATAAAAAAATAGATAAATGCTAATAAAAAGGAATAACAATATAATATAATTGAAATTATACATTCCAACACTGCCGTACCAGTCTCTCACAACCACCACGGTTGTCATTAGGAATTAGATCAAAATAATAATAACTTTGGCCGGGTGTATTGGAACGTGTTCTTATTCGAGATTGGATTCGAAACATGAATATCGAATTGATTTATGTTTGTATCACTCTCTTTTATTCCGACAATTTTATCACGAGTTAAAATAAATTTACCAGCACATCAGCAAACATTATGATTTTGCTCCGAGATAACAGTAAACGAAATACGATTTTGTGTCGAGCGAGAGCACAAAGTAACTTTTCTTTTTCAATATTTGGCCACGAATTGTCATTTCTCAGCCTTAGGTTAATTATAAAATTCGAATCATTCTAAATTCACAGCACTCATGTTAATCTAAATTAAGAGATAATTGCTCGACACAAAATCGTATTTCGTTTACTGTTATCTCGGAGCAAAATCATAATGTTTGCTGATGTGCTGGTAAATTTATTTTAACTCGTGATAAAATTGTCGGAAACGAGGAATAATTATTAGAGATGTCTCACGAAACGTTTAATGAAATTATTGGGACAATATACAGGTATATTGTCCCAATAATTTCATTAAAGGGAGAGGGTCGATTGCAAAAAAAAATGTACATAGTTAAGGGCTTTAATCAAAATAAAACTTAATTGATTCCTTTATGTGACGAAAGTTACCCATACATTTTGTATGACTAACTTTCGTCACACAAAGGAAGCGACCGTGATTTTTTGTTAACTTAGTTTTTAACTATGTACAATTTTTTGCAATCGACCCGTAAATAGATTCATCATCAAATGTAGAAGTGCACAATATCCTAAAAAGCGTTAGATACTCAGCAAATAATGTTACATGGAAGGGATCGCTAGTCGATAATACCGCCTGTTGTTTACCTCTGTAGGGCTAGCATATCTTGCTGCGACTTCGCTTGTCGATCTCGCACGGTATTGAAAGGAAAATTACAGATAGTATTTGTCGCGCGACAAAAGAGTCGCGTGTCCAAGTTATGCTGGACGTTTTGCTTGTTATTTTATTGTTTCTCATGATGTATATTATTTTATTCTGTATTCAAGGTGTGCAATCGGAATTTATAATCTGCAAAACCTCATATTATTCTTTTTTCTTTGAGTAAAGAATGTAGATTTCATCTTGATTTAGTTTTATTTCACATACAAATGAATAATTACAATGAACGTTAATTCCAGAGTTGTGAGGGAAACCTGCAGTTCCAAATACTTAACTTACTGATGTTAAGTATGACATTATTATTATTAACAATGGTTTCTTGACATATCAGTTAAGTATTTGGACAAATAAGGCGTTACTTTGCGTAAATCCATATTAATTAAAACAATAATATTGCTTTGCTAATCCGCGATATAATAACATGTACATGTCGATTAGTGCCAACTTACTTGTTTGCGTATTTTTTCATGCAATCATGCATTTAATGGTCCCACCATTATGCATTAAAATACACAAATAAGTATATAAAGGTAAGCACGAATTGACTGGCTCGTTATTATATCGCGGATTAACAAAGCAATATTATTGTTTTGATTATTCAAGTTTCCCGCGTATATTGAACTGTCACTTTCTGACTGATGACACCTATTTCCGGTTCCGGTTTTGAGTTTTTACTGGGCTGACGTTGAGGCGCTGTAGGACTTATATACGTGTACGGGTGTGCGTGTGTGAGTATGTCGCATTTGCTTGTATGGCAGTTAGCGTTCTTCTCCTTGTGAGTATTATATTCCTTGGTCTCCATACTTAAGGAGTTTACAGAAATAAGTATATATAAGTTACTCTATGCCCGAATTTTTCAATTTGACAAGTCGTTGCACATGTCCGACTGTCCACGGTTGTTTTCAAATTGTTTGTAAACGTTGAGCGCCGGCCGGCTTTCTTGCGTCCTCCTCCCGTCTTGGTTGTGTTAAGTTCCTCGAATAGTTCCCTCCTCCTCTGTTTACAATTCAATTTCATCGATCCATACAATCAATATATGTGTAGTAATGGCGCCATTAAAATGCGTTGTTGACGGTTGTGATTCTACTAGTGCCACTCAGAAAGTATTTTGCATGTCCATGATCCATAATTTACGGAGTTTGTGGAGGTCCTTTCTTGTTCCGGGGTTAACACATCATTACTTGGCTTAACAAAAAGTCAATGCGTATCGAAACGGGTGTGCAAAAGAATGTTGACGAAACGCAAGTTGATTCTCAAGGTGTAAGAATTCCCTATTCTTATCCTTGCTTATTCACGGAAAAGGAAATATTTCACGGAGTACCCCTTTTGCGAAGGTAAGTATTTTTTATGTTTTATGCTTGTATTCTTTCATGTTATTAATTCTGATTTTCAACAATGCAAAATCACTTAGTACCTAATGAGTCCGATACAACGAATAACGTGGTAATTACAATATGTGCTTGTCTTTACGAAATACATAGATATTTTAAGTTTCTGGTACTTATACAAATTGTTTTGCCAAGGTATACTAATAAACATGTGCCTCATCCATGGCAGTCACTACACATCAGTCAATAGTTGATTGGGCAATCATTCAATTTATTTGTGTTATTTTGCTAGCGTTTTACTTATTTCATCCATCAACTTCTTAATCAACGTGGTATTTATGTTAATGTAAATTTCAGAATACAATGTTCTCACTTCTCAGTGAACATCATTACTGTTCCAACCAAAAACAGGAAGATGACAACGCACAACAAGAACGAATGGTGTTCACGGGTATTGGAGGTATATTGCTAAATCTTTTATAGCCCCTGTAGCACTTTATTATCTATCTACAATAGTTGTGTGTGGTACGTTTTGTTAGACGACGTCCACACTTGTATCATTTCATCGCGTATCGCCGACGCGTATTATGAACGGTAATGTGGAGACGTCGCGCCGTCGTTGTGATCATGCAACGGCCTGTGTCCGATCTCTCGAAATCCATGTTTATACGCGGTTCTTCAGTACCCCGCACACTCGTCATCAGGCAAGTGTTGCATAATCGCGACGGTGGCGGCGCGACGTCCATACTACCGTTCATGATACGCGATCATGCTATGAGGTTTGGATACGGATAAATCGGTTTTTGATCTACCATCAAAGGCGATACGGACTAGTTTGGACGTCCACCGATCTGTTCATCGATCCACGCTGCGGTATATAAAAGTACCATACCAGTGCTGGACTATCTACTTTGTTGGAGGCCTTCATGCGGCGTCTTCCAGTACGCGTTTTCCACTCGAGAACCTTTCTACCGCATTGCCATAAAACAAGCACAGTCATATGTAGGTTATATCTCCATGAGCGGGTGACACCACTTAGGCCTCACCACGCAGCGTCTTCTGGTACGTAGTTTCCATTTGAGAACCTTTCTGGTAAATGATAAATCTCGTTGCCGGATGCTCCCCGATCATTTTTAGGGTTCTGTACCCAAAGGGTAAAAACGGGACCCTATTACTGAGACTCCGCTGTCCGTCCGTCTGTCTGTCCGTCTGTTTGTCTGTCTGTCTGTCTGTGTGTCTGACCGTCCGTCTGTCACCAGGCTGTATCTCATGAAACATGTTGAAATTTGCAGATGATGATATTTCTGTTAGGCGGTTGTCACACTGCCGCCGCGTCTCGTTGCGAGACGCGGAGCAACGGACTCGCATGCGGAGACAACGCACCAACGTCCGAGTTTTCTCAGCGTCTCCGTCCGGAGTTGCGATGCGCGACGTCCCGCGTTACTTCCGTCTCGCGTTCATTTCACATTCGAACGTTAAGGTGAAAACAATTCCTATTTGTCGATAAAATGGAAACGGAACTTATTCAGAACGCTGCGGTGATACTTTCAGCTTGGTTTTTGTACAATCGAGTCATAAATTCTGGGTACATTCCTATTTACAAACCAGACCGATAAATGGGTCTTTTGCTAGAGATTACGAAGATTTAAGACAACGCTCAGAAACATTTTTTTATTGCACCCGCATGTCATGCGGTTGACATTTGATTATTTGCTAGGCAAAAACTGGAGTGATTATTACTAGCGCGGACACAAATCGACGTTCTATTACAGCCGAAGAAAAGCTTTAGCTTACACTCAAGTACTTAAGTAATAATCTACTATGTACTTCAATCTTCAATTATACTTTTATAAGAATTCCCTATATAGTACAAGAAAATTAGATTGAAATGTATAAATGTATTTCTTTCTTTTCTTTCTTTCTTTTAAATGTATGGAAAATTTGGCAAAATTAAAGGACAACTTTTATCTATCAGGATATGTAGGTTATAGAGCCAAGTTTAATTTTATTTACTCTCCCCCCTCTCAAGGGTGAGCGTCACCCCCCCGCGCCCTCGAATGTGTCTCGGAGCGCGGTATTTTCCACTTTAAAAGAAAACCGTGTACGGTACATACAAAGTGTATAGGAACGAAATAATTCTGAATAAATTTACTATAAACCTTTCATACATACAAAGCAATAGCACTTATACAATCAGCGCAATCTGTTATCAAATACTAACGTTTTTAATTATTGATCTTTTTTTTCTGCTAAAAGGTTAGTTATCTCAAAAACTTCACACTTCTCGGCCAAAATATGTATGACAAAAGTAAAGAATAGAAAATGTTCTTTCTAAAAATGTATAATTTATTTCTGTTACTCTTTCATTTACCGTTGCAGTGCTATTTTTATAATTTAAGTCATTTGGCCATTATGCGAAATATAAATATTCGTACTAGTTTAAACGGTGTTACTTTCAATACCATAGACTTCTTATATGTTTTTCTGTAATCTACAAGTATTGAACTATATCCTGTATTTTTTTACTTTCTAACTTCAAAACCGTTTAATTTAGAATTATATAATACATATATTTGAGATGTTCATAATGTACCCTTTCATTTGATATGTCACATGATATACTGTGCCATTTTTTTTTTCTATTAGTTATAAAGGGACGTTTTGTCGGCCCGGACACATCGCAGAATAATTTAACTGCTCCAAAGTCGACCTTCTGTAACAACAGGGATGAACCGGTTTTGATCAAATTCCGTAGTTCTGTGTCCGTGGCCTGTGACGATGCTAACGCATGTAAGTCAAGCCCGTCAGTGATAGCGTCAGTCCTTGATAACGAATCTGCGACTACATTCTCCTCGCCGGCTATATACCGAATATCGGTTGAAAATTGGGATATAAAATCTAAATATCTAAACTGCCGCGGGGAGCATGAGTCGAGGGGTTTTTTAAAGGCTGATACGATTGGTTTATGGTCAGTGATCCCGCTAACGCCGCCCGAGCTAACGGTACATTGTTACGCGAATACTTGTCGGTTTGCTATTGCGCGCCGCTGTATATTTTAGCTTTCGCTTAAATGTTTTATGTGCTTCCGATATTCTATGCTTACTCTGACTTTCTTAAATCTTCTGTGTTGTGTTTCTAACTATCATTTCTTCCTACTGTGCTGTGACTCTTGTGTATTGCTGTCAAACTCTATCGTGTCCTATTGACAATATATTTATAATTAATATGGAACTAGCCTGTTTAATTTATGCTCGTTAGGCTAGTTACCCATAAGAGCACTGAAAAAGCTGAAAGCAGGAAAAAGCCCAGGCTCGGATAATATTACAAATGAAGCGTTGAAAACTACTTCTGCAACACTAGCTGTACCCTTGACAAACCTATTTAATCTCATTCTGGATTCAGGGGAGACTCCCGTACAATGGTCGGAATCCAACATTATTTTAATTTACAAAAAAGGCGACCCAAATGATATCGGGAATTACAGGCCGATAAGCTTGTTACCATCTCTATACAAGCTTTTTTCATCAATTATCAATCAAAGGATAAGCGTCTCAATAGAGTCGAGGCAGCCTATAGAACAAGCGGGTTTTAGGAAAGGATTTTCCACGATCGACCACATACACACGCTAGAGCTCCTTATCGAGAAATATCAGGAGAGAAGGCGACCGCTCTATATCGCATATATTGATTACCAAAAAGCTTTCGATACCATCTCACATGATAGCATATGGGAATCTTTATCAGCTCAGAAAGTGGAAGAAAAATACATCCAAGTAATCAAAAGCGTCTATAATAAAAGTAGAAGCCGAGTAAAGCTAGAGTCAGCAGGCCCATGAATAGAATAGAATAGAATAGAATGTATTTATTTGCCAGAATACGTAAGGTACAAGATGACAAAGGATGTTTGAATGTATCAGTATTCAGTCGAAAACACGACATGCAAATCATTTGGAAATAAAAAAATTCACAATACATAATCAATCATTATAGTTACTAGGTTAATGTATTATTATAGTTAATGTTATCAATAAATTATAATTTAACATGGTTTCCAATCAAAAGAGGTGTAAGACAAGGAGACCCGCTGTCACCAAAGCTATTTATAGCTACACTGGAATCGGTAATTAGTCAACTAGATTGGAAGCGATGTGGTATAAAAGTGGGAAAGTGGTATCTAAGTCACCTACGATTCGCAGACGACTTGGTGCTGTTATCAGAAACGGGATTAGAGCTACAAACCATGATAGAGGCACTAAACAATGCCAGTACGCTGGTAGGTTTAGAAATGAACCTGACAAAAACAATGGTAATGACTAACAGTACCAAGAGACCCATAAACGTAGGCAGCACGCCTCTGAAGTATACGGATCAGTACATACGAGTATACCGTGGTAAACAAATAAGTTTCGATTTCGATAGAGCAAACAACGACCGAGAAGTAGAACGCAGGGCCCAACTTACGTGGAACGAGTATTGGAGCTTAAAAGAAATATTCAAAAGCAACATGCCAATAAGCATTAAAACTAAATTATTAAACTCTAGCCTCCTACCTTGCCTGACATATGCTTGTCAAACATGGACTTTCAATAGCAAGACAAGAAGCAAGATAGTTACATGCCAACGCGGTATAGAGCGAAGCATGTTGAATATTAACAAAATACTAAGAATAAGACACACAAAAATAAGAAATATAACCAAAGCAAAAGACGGACTTGCACATGCTCTAGCATTGAAATGGAAATGGGCAGGCCATGTAGCGCGCCTTCAGGACCTGAGATGGACCAAGCGGATCACAACATGGCAAGGCCCCCAAGGCAAAAGAAAAAAAGGAAGACCTTTTGCTAGATGGGAAGACGAGATCAGAAAAACAGCTGGTCACAACTGGTGTCAAACAGCCCAATCAAGAGAGGATTGGCTATCTTTGGAGGAGGCCTTCACCTGTAGAGGGGTTCTTACAGATGTTTAAATACCTAGTTTAGATTCATTTAGATTCATTTATTATTAAAAAATATGCTAACTAAAAATTAAAAAAAAAAAAAAAAAAAAAAAAAACAGAAATAATAATAACGTTCCTAAAAAAACATATAACAGATAATATAAATACATACCTACATAGCTAATTTTAAGTAACCACTGTATTTTTCTTTGTAACGATCTTATCGTGGTAAGAAATAAAAGGCTTTTTATATTTTATATTTTTATATTTATGTAAGGGTCCATTTTCGTCCTCACAAGAAGTTTTTTCGACCTCAGAAGGCCAATCGCAATGTATGTATGCGTAATCAAAATATTTAACAAAATGTATACCTTCGGAAATTGGGAATACTATTGGGAGTACCTACTTACGGCCACATTTGATTTCAATCAAACGTCGGTTGGTCAAGATGTGGGATGAAATACATTACAATTTACAAGGTCATGCGTGCCGCGTATAGCTGAATGCATACAGTTATTTAAGATCAAGAAGAGCTGAGAGAGAGCAAGAGCGATATTGGAGATAGTATACTTACTATAATATTAATAGTTTGAATTTTGGAAGATAAACAGTTGATGGTAATTTTAGTCTTGTATACGAAATAGGTACACTACGAATTGAAAATGTAGAAATAATAATTAACTTTGATCTAATAAAAAACTGAAACATTAATTTAAACTTCAGAAGGAATTACTATTACCAAAGTAACTAATTTCGTCATGGAAGTGAACAGTCTTTTTGTTTTCTGGTCTGTTATACTTCCTTAAAACATATTTTCTTCTTATTACCATATGCACATAAAATATAAAGTGTTACTGTAACCCTGAGAAAAATATCACTCGCAATTTAATAAAACGGATCAAGGTTAAGTATTATGTAGCTGAACGCACCGCGTATTGAGCGCTAACGCCATGTATCGAGTAAGTATTCATGAAAATGATGAATGTTCCAAGGCGTAAGGGCTCTTAAGGGCTTTCTTGACGGGGTGGTCATCTTCGCGTCTCAGAATGTGGCCATACCAACGGAGCCGGGTGCTTTTTGTGTTTTCGACCATGGGTGCTACCTTGAACGATCCTCTGACATACTCGTTTCGCACTTTGTCCAATCGGGTCACTCCTCCTGCCCATCTAAGCATCTTCATCTCAGTGACGTGTAGCTGTTGTTCGTGTGCTTTCTTCATGGTCCAGCACTCTGCCCCGTATGTCAGTGCGGGTCTCCAATCTCGCAAGTAAAATATTTAAAGTCAATACGGCTGCAAACTGCGAGATTGTATGCTTGGCTGAAGCTAAGAACGCATGGCTGGCTGGACCGATCCCAATTTTACCGGATGCATCCAAAAAACAAAGGGCCTGGGAAACTCTAGCTTCTGACGCAATTATTGAATCACTTATTCACAATTCCTCTGGTAGAGATAGGGCGAGGCTGCTGGCAGTGTCCTGGCCAGAATCTGGATACTGGTTGCACGCCTACCCTTGTGCAAACGTAGGTACTGACCCCAACGCCCTTCGCATAGCGACAGGTCTCCGACTTGGTGCTGACGTGTGCGAGGAACATGCCTGCACCGCCTGTGGAGCCAGCGCGAATCGCCTCGGTCACCACGGTCTCGTCTGCTCTTCGGGTGCCGGCCGCTACTCTCGCCATGCCGCTCTCAATGATATCCTAAGAAGGGCACTCGTCAGCGTCAACGTCCCAGCTGACCTCGAGCCACAGATGGTACGGGACGACGGCAAGCCCCCGACGGGATATCTTTGATACCGTGGAGGATGGGGCGCGCGCTGGTG
This sequence comes from Apotomis betuletana, assembly GCA_932273695.1. NCBI lineage: Eukaryota > Metazoa > Arthropoda > Insecta > Lepidoptera > Tortricidae > Apotomis > Apotomis betuletana. The sequence continues at coordinate 42,362 of CAKNZM010000015.1, read as the reverse complement.
TGGGACGCGACGTGCGCAGACACACTAGCGGCATCCTACCTCTCGGCCACGAGTAGGCGGGCGGGCGCGGCGTCGGACATGCAGGAGCTGATCAAAGTCAATAAATACAGCTGTCTCGGCGCCAAATACGACTTCATCACTTTTGTCGTCGAGACACTTGGTCCGTGGGGCCAGGGGGCGCGTGGACTCCACAGGAAGCTCAGTAAGCGCCTGAGGGAGGCAACAGGGGCAGTTTTGTCGCGCAAAGGGTTTCCATAGCAATACAGGGAATGCTGCCTGCGTCATGGGCACCCTACTGAGAGCTTAGTTTTGTAGATATAATATTTTAATCTTAGTTTATTTTTAGTTTTAATCCCATAGGTAAATTAGTTATTTTAATGTTTTTTTCTTATTTTATATAGAAAAACACCCGTGAGTCTCAGACATATTAAAATACATACACCAAGACACAGTGAACCCGTTTCGCATGTATTATAATATACCTAAAGCAAATAAATGGTGCTTCAAATAATTGTTTTATTGAGTTTCTTTTTGGCCATTAAATATTGCTTATTATTAAAAGCTCCTTTTGCCATCCCATTCTTATTTTGATGGCTGCTGTACATCTGGAGTCTGATGTAATTACACTTCCTAAATAATTAAAACTATAGAAATATCGAACCTTATCGTTCATTTCTAACTTTTAGAACAGTCTAAGTGAAGTTAGTCCCATACGGACATTTGATCCCAATAAAAAATTGAATTCAATAATATCCTCAAACAAAATTCACATCATGCCAATTGGGTTGTGGTTATGTATTTTAAGGTAAATGCACACTGTTTCAGAACGATAAGGAATAATAAATCAAAACGAATGAATGTCCAACAATAACAAAATTGAATTTGCTACAAGGGCACTTTTACATGTCTGAGTCTACCGGCATTTCACAAGAGGAGACCACTGTTGAGAAGAAACGCCGAAAAAAACTCAACGGTCAGTATTTTTTTCATAAAGGATAAGTGCTTAACTACTTATTACAGTAGTATGAACTTAACTTAATTTGTACCTACCTATCTTAAGAATTTAGGCGTACCTATACGTAAAGTCTGATTATTTTTTATGCACACATTTGACACATAACATGACCCATATAACGTAAATCTGCACGATCTTATTGAATTTCATAAAAAAAACAGCAATGACAGTGGTTTTTCAAGTATCTATAAACGTTTTTAAATTTATATTTGATATAATTGAGTTTATGTTATATTTTTTGTTATCACGGTAAAACAGTTACGTACTAGGTGTTCTTTTTTTGTAAAAGCTGTGTTGTGACCAAATCTTGCGTTTCAATTAATGTGCTATTTCTGTAAATTGGTAGAAATCGATTCAATCGATAAATTGATAACCTGAAGAAAGAACAATAAGACAAATTACTACTTTAAATAGAAAGCTCCAGTGAGTCCGATAGCTCGTAGCTCAAAAAAATATTGATTTACACAAAATAAACAAAAATTTGTAGGTTCAAAAAAAATGCAATATTCAAGATCAAGAAGATAGATCAACCATTCATAATCGTTAGATTTGGCAAGCAATATGTCTTTGCTACATCACTAAAAATATCAACAGAGAACTGTCAAATGTGTGTTTTAAAAAAATCAGACTGTAGTCCTCGAACAAAACATAAAAGTGTATTTTAACATATAAATAAGGAAAAGTGTAAGAACAAAATAGAAACGACAATAAAGTATGACGGTTTATCACATTTTATGTACGTTTGATATGATTTCTTATTTAGAACTATGTCCCTTAAACTAGTTAGGTACAATCTAAAAAGGAGTCATTCCTGTCCGTCAGATAGTCCTCTAGGTACTGTATAATATACCTTTGGCATTAGTTTTTTTTTTAAATAATTTTTGAGAGATGGAAAGGCTAATTTGATCACTATGATCAGGAAACTTGTTATAAAAATGAATACATTGGCCCAAAAACTGAATAAAATAAGCTGATATCCAGTGCAAATGGCCGCCAGTCTGTATATGTATATAAGCAAGTCCCGCCGGAACACCGACTCACTCGCGCGCATCAGCTCGTCGCTAATAGTCTCTGCACAACATTATTAATTATTTATTATAAACAAAACAAGTAAGTCCAATTTTAGCTTGTTACAATATTCAGGCTCACTAAATTCCTGAGTTAAAATACGTATTTTTTTTATATTCTAATTTCGATTAAAGTAAACACAATCCGTAACATCTTTAAGTAAATCCATACTAATATTATAAATGCGAAAGTGTGTCTGTCTGTCTGCTACCTCTTCACGCTTAAACCGCTGAATCGCTTTTGATGAAATTTGGCATGGAGATAGTTTAAGATCCGAGGAAGGACATAGGATAGTTTTCATCCTGGAAATTATCCCTAAAAAGATTAAAAAATATTATAAGTAAGACAACCTCACGGCTCACACAAAACCACCGCCCCAATTAAGCTCATGCCTTGTTTATAAAATGGAAAAAAATGAAAATGAAAGATTTATTCATAACATCGTTACATGTCCGTTTGTTTGTTTACATGTTTCATTATTATTTACTAATTATATTAATTATATTATCAATAGGTATACATTCCATTGTTATAAGCACGCCATATACATATATTTATATTTATTTTTTAATTATTTCAGATAGGTATGTTGTAAAATTGTGCTTCAAGCAGCTTTTTTTATCTATTTTTGAAGGTTTGTAAGGAATGGTATCAATATTAAATTTAAATATTTTAATAATTGTAGCAGTGTAGGTAGGTATAGCGGATGTCTTTGAAAGACGTTTTCGTACCAGTTTCTCAATATGCGATTTATCTTCTCTTAAGTCTGGGTCAGGGCAGGTCGTATCGTAACAATATCGAAAACGTCTTACAAAATAAATGTTGATTTTATGCCATTCAATACAATTCGATATTGTGTCGGTAGGTTACTTACTTCAGACAGGATCCGAACCTGCGTTTCCAACGGCTTTCCGGGCCAACACGGGCGTCCTACCAACTAGACCACCGAACCAGATGTCAGAGCCATTGAATCTTTCAACCAGTTGCTTCAACATGCCTTAGGGTGGCATCGTAGCGCCGGAAAGCCGTTGGAAACGCAGGTTCGAATCCTGTCTGAACCATTAAATTTTTCAATTTTTCGCTTCATTGTAAACATTTGGTTAACGTCAGCGTTAGTCGTTACTGCTTTAATAAAAATCAGTGTTATTTAATTTAATAATATACTTACACGACTTTAAGAAATATTTTACATTATATTTAAAGTATCTTGGTACTCAAAATAATTGACTCGGGATTATGCGATGTTTATGCCATTATTGTTTCTACCTAGCCGCGATTCTACACAATATTAATTCCTGTCAGCTAAAGTTTATCACATGCGTTATTTTTCACGGTCATTATTTCTACTAGGTAGGGTCAAGATTGTTTAGAAATAATGACTGTGAAGAATAACGCATGTGATAAACTTCAACTGACAGGAATTAATATTGTGTAGAATCGCTACTAGGTAGAGTCAAGATTGTTTAGAAATAATGACTGTGAAGAATAACGCATGTGATAAATTTCAGCTGTGTGGAATTAATATTGTGTAGAATCGCTACTAGGTAGAGTCAAGATTGTTTAGAAATAATGACTGTGAAAAATAACGCATGTGATAAATTTCAGCTGTGTGGAATTCATATTGTGTAGAATCGCAACTAGTTAGAAACAGTCATAGCATCAACATCGCATAATCCCTTGAATCGACATTTATATGGGCAAAAAATGGGCATACACAGAAGCCGTCAAAATGGTCTTTCAGCGATCCTATCGTAGGTACACCTTTACTCTGTGTTGTTTGGCACTGAAAATGGCCTTTGAGTTATTCAATAAATAGATGTTAATTACAATCAAATATTGTTAATTATTTGGCTCTCCTGTTATAAGTATTATTTAACACGTTATTTGTTTCTGATTGTGCAGTCAAGCTGTGGCTGTGTGCGATGCGTGTCTCCGACTCGTTGTCGTCGCTGGCGGCGCTGCTGCTGCTGGGCGGCGCGCGCGCAGCCTGCGGGGGGGGGGGGCGGGGACCGGAGATGACAGTAACCGGGCCTACTATTCAAAATTGTGAATTATCTGAATATTGTCTGGAATATGGAGAAGAATTACAATTACATTGTTCATCTGACGACACGGGTGATCTCGCTATCCGGCGGAAAGATTTAGCTACAGACAACCTGAGTGATCTGCCGGCAGTGACGCTTAACGCGACAACTATTTTGTCTGTACTGAAGCCTACACTAGGACTATATATTTACACCTGCATAGACAGTAAAAGCGGTTGTCAGCGCTCTCTGTCTCTACATCACCAACCTGCATTGTACATCTCCTCGCTACGGGCGGTGCTTCTAACTGACTACTCGGAGAGTGGACATCGTTATTACTTTGTGCCATATGGAGATGATTACAAAATTATTTGTGTGGGCATAGAACATCAAAAGCTTCATATTTACACAGAATCAGACGATATCGGAATATCAAAAGATCCTAAATCAGAAATACGAACTGACACCGTCAATGACACGAGCATCGCGCACAGCGCTCGCGCCGACCAGGTCGGCCTCGCGGGGGAGCTGGAGTACGAGTGCCGCGCGGAGGCGGGCGGATACCAAGTCCTCTTGCTGACAGTGGACCACTTCCCCGAGGCTTATCATTTTTCGTGTATTTCATATGACGACGGACTAAACGTCGAGTGTTCGTGGAACATTTCCAGTGTACAAACTACTTTCAAATTGTTTTATAAGGAGAAACTTCTGTGCTTTGTCATGGCAAGTAGCGCCTCGAGCTGTAAGTGGGTAAATATATTCACGGGGAGGAGATTGATCGTTCGCTTTTCCAGCCGGGAGAACGTCTCTCTAGTAATGCGAACCTGCAATAATGTAATTTGCAACAATCAGACGTTTACATTTAAATTCTATTCGATGATAAAAAATGCGCCGGTTGTCGAATTAAATGAAAACACAAGTTCAACCGATTCCCTTATATCATGGAGGAACATGTGTTTGTTTGGAGAACATTGTAATTATAAAGTAGAATATCGGTTGTTAGCATTTGGAGAGGAATGGCGACAGACGGACGCGTCGTCTGTGCGGTGTGCTGGTGATGTTCGCTGCCAGTATCGATTGGCGCTCCCGTACCCGGACACGAAGTACGAAGTGCGGGTGTTCAACAGGCATGAGGCTGCGACCGACGACAGGCTCTGGTCTGATCCTGCTTCTGTATATGTGGGGACGGCGCCCCGCGCGGCGTGCGCGTGCGCACCACTCGACGCAACATATGAGGCTTGCGAACTGACACAATACATAAACAAAAAGAACTTAGCGTTACGAAATTTTAAAAGTAACTTGAAACTAAAACGTGTTGAACTAATGGAAAAACAAAAGTTGCTCGAGAAATGGCATTCCCTTTCAACCAATAAACAGTCCTGAGAACACCATAAAACCTTCTCTATATAGTTTTAGAAAATGTTATTTTGTTTTCCTCGTTATTATTAAGTACTTGAATAGAAAAATGAAGGAGATTGCCTTAAAATTATACATACACCTCTAGATCCTGTTAGCTAATAATATTTTCTAAAATTCTTTATTAGGGTTCCGTAACCTTAACCTTTTTTTGGGTCTCTTTGCTGTCCGTCTGTCCATCTGTCTGTCAAGACCCTTAATCTCGCGAATTCGAGTTGAAATTAACACCACATAGGTACTCAGGTGTAGGTACAGTCTCCTGAAGCTGTGAAAATAAAGTCCTTTTTAAAGTTTGTACCTACGTAATTAATACAGTTTTCCAACGGTAAAGTTCAGTTTGTCGCTCAATATACAGTTTACCTTTTCGTTAGAGCAATATGCAGTGATTTCATAGTTCGTGATCGGCTTTTTTAGGGTTCCGTAGTCAACTAGGAACCCTTATAGTTTCGCCATGTCCGTCTGTCCGTCTGTCCGTCCGCGGCTTAGCTCCGTGATCATTAGTACTAGAAAGCTGAAATTTGGTATAAGTATGTGTATGTATAACGCCGACAGAACGGTAAAATAAAAATTCAAAATTTTCATTTTTTTCGGGTACCTCTCGAACACCTAAAGTGGGGGTGAATTTTTTTTTTCTTTTCAAAACTGGTGTGTGGGGTGTCGTTGAATAGGTCTTGTAAAAATAATAGGGGTCTCCTAACATTATTTTTTGATAAAGTCAGCAGTTTTGTAAATATTCGCTCCGAAAATAAAAAAAATAGTGTCCCCCCCCCCTCTAACTTTTCAACCACGGGTCAAAGAAATCGGAAAAATTCATGTAAATGAGACCTTATCAGTACTTTCAATGAAAACTATATTGAACAAAATCGGTAAAGCCGTTTTTGAGTTATCGCGAAATTTAATATTTTTTCTTTAAAAGGACGTAAGTTGACTTCCAGAAGGTAATAAGTGATTACAGTTTCTAGGGCGTTTACGACCTTTTTATAGAGTTTAAAATCTTTCTTAACTTAAACCTCGGGCTTAAAACCGCAGTTTATTGTGAAGGATGAGCAACTACGGAACCCTACACTGAGCGTGGCCCGACATGCTCTTGGCCGGTTTTTGTTAGTTGACTTGCTAAATGTAGGTAACGTTTGTTGCTTGGCCAAATCAATGAAACTGAAACTAACTTTAATATTGATATCCTGCTTAGAAATAAATAGCTGTTTAGTACGAGTAGCAAATATATTGGTTGTTTTGTGAGTATTAGTTAGCTTGTGACAACGATACCTACGTACTTATAGTTATTAAAAATAAGTTTGTTTGGAATTTATCATGAATTTATCCTTAAACTGATAGTGTAGGTATATAACGAATTGTGTACTTTAATGAGCTCGAGGGTATTAAAAACATTGTACAAAGTAGGTACATATCAATAAAGATATTAAATTATTAGTGTTTATGCCACCTTTTCCAGAGTAGTTATTTACCCTCCGTTACACATTTTCAGTATGGAGCCATTGTCGATTAAAGATAATATGTCAATTACGATATTTTTCATTTTTACCCTTATAGTTTCGCCATGTCCGTCTGTCCGTCCGTCCGTCCGTCCGTCCGCGGCTTAGCTCCGTGATCATTAGTACTAGAAAGCTGAAATTTGGTATTAGTATGTGTCTGTATAACGCCGACAGAACGGTAAAATAAAATTAAAAAAAAATTATTTTTTTCGGGTACCTCTCGAACACCTAAAGTGGGGGTGAATTTTTTTTTTCTTTTCAACACTGGTGTGTGGGGTATCGTTGAATAGGTCTTGTAAAAATAATAGGGGTCTTTTAACATTATTTTTTGATAAAGTCAGCAGTTTTGTAAATATTCGCTTCAAAAACAAAAAAAAATGTGTCCCCCCCCTCTAACTTTTCAACTACGGGTCAAAAAAATTTGGAAAAATTCATGTTAATGAGGCCTTATAAGTACTTTCAATGAAAACTATATTGAACAAAATTGGTCGAGCCGTTTTTGAGTTATCGCCAAATTTCATATTTTTTCTTTAAAAGGTCGTAAGTTGACTTCCAGTAGGTAATAAGTGATTACAGTTTCTAGGGCGTTTACGACCTTTCTATAGAGCTTAAAATCTTTCTTCTCGTAAACCTCGGGCTTAAAACAGCAGTTTATTGTGAAGGATGAGCAACTACGGAACCCTACACTGAGCGTGGCCCGACATGCTCTTAGCCGGTTTTTTTAAATGTGAATATCTCCGTAACTATCTGTTCTAGAAAAAAAATTTTAAAAGGAAAATATAGTAAATTTAACCCTCTACAAAATTGTCTAAGCTTTTTTTAGCTAAAATGCTTCAAAACGAAGATACTTATAAGCAAAAATCTGAAGAAAGTGCCGGTTTTTTCAATATGCCGGCGGGCGCCGAGGGGGACGAATTGTGCATTTTGCATTTGAAACACTCACTAACCATCTTAGACAACATATCAATAATTCAAAACTAAACGTTTACTGTAAGTTCACCCCTAGTACTTTAGTCTCTATTCACCGAACTAGTATTTATAGGGATATTATTAAATGCACATCTGTATAATTTTTCAGCACACTAGGTAACTCCACTAATTAACTGAATGCATACCAGAAAAACTAATGCTGTGCAAAAAAACAATTGATTAACTGAACATGTCCTACAAAAAAAACTTAAACATCATACAAAACGAGATGACCTTTTTAACCGAATTCACACCAAAAATATGGTTCGTACATCGGATATATTTGAAAGTTTCACCAAAAATACTGACTTGCACACTAATTATCCTCGCACTGCACACTAATATCCGACTCGGCCGGGTTAGGTTAGGTTAGTTTTTTTTTTTTTATATCCAGTAAAACAGTTTTGCAAATACCTTTAAATAGTATATTTAATTCGCATTATTTAGTGTGCATAATTAGTGTGCAAGTCAGTATTTTTGGTGAAACTTTCAAATATTTTGATCGAAAAAAGGGAATAGGTATACAGATATCGATTTAAAAATAAAATAAAAATAAAAAATAAAAATAAAAATCATAAATGCCGTATTTATATAACGAATTGTGTACTTTAATTAGCTTGAGGGTATTAAAAATATTGTACAAAGTAGGTAAATATTAATAAAAATATTAATTATAAGTGTTTATTCCACCTTTTCCAGAGTAGTTATTTCAGTATGAAGCCATTGTAGATTAAATATGTCTATAAAGCATGTTAAACCAGTTAACCTCAGTGTCGTCCATTCAGTGTCGTCCATATCACCATCGTCAACTTGTAATTCCCGATACGCTGCCGGATCTACGTTTAAGTCACTTCTTACGTTGTCGGAAGCTCTCCCGTTATCGTCTTCGGATATGCTTCTATTGAGCGGTATTTTATCTTGGTTCCGACGGTCACCTAGTGCGTCTTCGCCGTAGGTTCTCTTGCCATTACCTTGATTCTGCATTTGCCTGTCGATTGGTGTTTCTTTCAGGGATCTTCTCCGATGTAATTCTTCGTCTTGGGCTATTTTGTCACCCGTGGCTGCATCCTGGTTTCGTCCGTTTACTAGTGCTTCTTCGTGAGATCTTCTCCAACCTGATTTTTCATATCGGTTTCTTTTGTCATGTGTTTTATTCTGGTATCGGCTGACGACTAGTGTTTCTTCCCGGGGTCTTTCCCAATATAACTCTTGGGTTCGGTTCTCTCCTAATGCTTCTCCCTGAGATGTTTTGTCATCAGCTGTTTTTTCTTTGATTATTCCATCATATTTGCTCCCGTTTAGACTGAAGTTTTCCAGTGAACGTTTCCACGTAGTACTAAAATAAGAAACATACTCATTATAATATATTCAACATATGTACTAACATACGTGTTATATATGTTTATTGTGTAGGTGCCAGTAGCGAGGCGACAAACAAGAACTCAGCCCAGGCTAAGCCGGCGTAGATTTCGCTTGCTTTTTCTTCAATAGCAATAGCGAAAGGTGTTTAATCGTCCTGAAGCGGGCAAGCCGGTGGGAATCGGACTCTATAAACGCCACGCGTATTGATAGGTGCATATAAAGCAGTTTTTTAAATATTCGCACCAGAAACTCAAAAAATAGCGTCCCCCCCCCCTCTAACTTTTCAACCACGGGTCAAATAATTATGAAAACATCATGAAAATGAGGCCTTATAAGTACTTTGTTTGGTCTTATGGTCTTTCAATGAAATCTATATTTAATAAAGGGAACAATTTAAACGCTCACCAAAATGGCTTTTTGTACCCCAAAACTAAATTCCAAATAAAATGAATTGCCTCCATTTAATATAAACCCACTCTATACAGTGCTCCCCAAATTAAATCATTTTGTATTCCAAAATCGATATACATTACACCAGAATAATTTTATGTTGAGTCAGAATATCTTTTTGCTTCCCAAAATTGATTTTTTGCTCACCAAATATTATTTTCATAAAACATCAAAATTATTACCAAAAAATATCTTTTTGCTTCCCAAAATGGGTGTTTTGCTCACCAAAATGGATGTTTTGCTCACCAAATATTGTTTTCATAAATTAGTGTTTCAGCTAGGTATCCATCTAATCCTGATCACCTTTCAGAGCAGATCCGACTCGGCCGGGTTAGGTTAGGTTAGTTTTTTTTTTTATATCCCCAAAAAACGCTCCATAATGTGCGGTAGTCATTATTAGCTATGCTATATCAATTTGAAATTTTCTCCATACAAATCGTTTTTTTTTCGATATTTTCCGAATTTGACCGAATTTTCGGACAAGATTTCACCCAAGCAGCACATTAGTGAATTTTGCAGCTTATCTTACAGCTTTAAGTTCTAAATGAGTGGTTTAACAGTGTTTGATGCAACTTATAGCTCTAAACACAACTCAAAACTGTATATGAGTTCATCCTATCACTTGTAGTTGCATAGGAACGTTTTTTGTTTCTACTTTATTACTTATGGTGGGATAAAGTCGACTTTGCTACTTAAAGTTGCATGCAGGTTCAAATAGTCACTCAATAAGAAGCAATAGTGCTATATAAGGCCTTAAAATCACTTATAAGCAACTTTTACATATAAGTGGCAACATACCCTTATTTGGAACTAAAAGTTCCAAATGACTAGTACAATAGCGAATTATATCACCAATAGTGGCTAAAGGGATAATTTTACGGCTCTTTTGGAACCAAAAAATATTGCAATTTTAAGGCGTAATAAGTACCTTATTGCCACTCCAACGCATAAATAGGTCTCAATAGGAGATTCTTAGAACCAAAAGCAGTTATTTTCACTTATTTCAAACCACTAACGAACTAAAAGTTCTATTATAGTTCCTATTGCGCCTTGTCAAAATATATTTAATAGTTGCACTGCTTTGCCACTCGCAAGATACAAATAAGTGATTATTAGACCTAATAGTTCCAAATAAGGAACAAATAAGTGAAAATAAACACTGTAAGATCTTTTTTGTTTCGCCATGTTTACAAATGGAAGCCAATGAAAATTAATTATTTTGACCAGAATTTTATCACACTCACGCATAATCACAGACTTTTGATAGTTTTGACGATGTTACTTTAACATTGTAGGTAACCTACAATCATTAGGTCAGGTTTTTAACAGTTTTATTTCTTATCAGTATCTATTCCTTATTTAATTTAGCACTCTCTTTTTTAATATTCCTGATCAAATGAAAGGCCCGTCGAAATTTACAAAGAAAACATACTATAGTTTCACAGTAACAAAAAATTCGCAAGAATTTCGTGCTTATTTCAATGCTTGTATAACGTAAAGTTTTAATCACTCACCAAACAGACGTATAAATCCAAAATAAATATGGCAGATCACGTATTACACACAACACAATTTGACAGTTGCCTCGCCACTCAAAGATAATTTGGCGACTCATTTATCACTCATTGAGCGAACTGAAATGTTTTCATTCGTTCACTGCGCATAACTTTTCCCTTCAGACCCACCGTACCCCTGGCAATACCCCTGGGGGTACGGTGGGTCTTTTAAAGTTAAACGGTACCACCGAGTGTAGGTCACTAGTGGTGACCTGCATATCTCTCGCATGATTATCTACGAGTACATATCGTCGGGGATAGTGCAATACCGCGTAAGTAAGAAGTGCAGATACGAGCCAATATTCGAACAAATGCCAAGTATTTTATTGAAATGATAACTTTATCGACAGCTGTTACTTACGCATTTGATGGGCATTCTGCTAGTTTTATTGCATACAATCATATAAGACTTATGTTATTGTTGCAGAAGAAAACGAAAGAAGTGGCTTCGAGGCAGATGAAAGGTACCACCAATCCCACCTTTGAGGGCGATGAAACAGGACTATGACTGTGACATGTTTATTAAAAAAATTACAGTGATTATACGTTGTTAAGACTCTCTGGTTTGTTTTATTAAAAAAAAATGACGAAGTCACTTGGGGTTTACATCTGATGGTCGGCGTCAATACGTACCTACATATATATCTAGTCGAGCCTGATATACTTAAACCTTGAAAGTGCGGTAGGTATGTGTTCGAGATAAAAGGTCAAAATATAGGTACTGTTCGTCCAAATAGCAGATACAGACCTATATTCTTCTATACCGACGTGAAGGAACTATTACGAATTAAGGGAGACCGAAAACGGCGCATATAATTATAGTGTAGGTACTTGTATTGTTAACTATGCAAGTACTTAATGTTAATACAAATAAAATCTGGAAGAAGTGTATTTTATACATTAACTAGCTGTTGCCCGCGACTTTGTCCGCGTGGAACCTTTATCTTGAAAATTTTACATCTTTATTATTTTCAGATCTAAGTAATGTTGAAATTGCTAAACATGCTTGTTTTGGCAATTTTTCACGAAATAGTAACGATCCCTTCGTACGCGAGTCCGACTCGCTCTTTTTACTTTTTTTTCGGCTAATTTGCTCTAATTACCCGGTAGGTATCATTATAAAATCAGTTACATCTACGAACGAAAAGCTTTACTAAATTCGATGACTTTAAGAACGACTTTTATAAATTCTTTGTTTCGAATAATAATGCCTTTACCTTAGTATATACTATTATACTAGCAGCAACTACCTTTTTGGACAGTATAAGTGGTAGGTGCCTATTATGAGATAATGGCGTGGATGTGTTTCATAACGAACCATGGGACTGGTCTAGTTCAGTGACACTTGAGTGAAAGTCGATATTTAATAGTAAACTGCAAATCATGGAGATCGCAATAGTAAAGGTATCATCGAATGAAGCAAGGCCCAGTAGAGTCCATTGTGCTATTTGTGCTGGAAATGATGCAATTGACTATACACGGTCAGACAGACCGTGTCAACATAACAATAGAGACTATAAAAGGTATACAATCCGACCCGCGGACTCTTATAAATAGAAAAATGTGATGGATATAAATAACCTAGTGACACAGTTAAGAGTAATCTTCATGCAGTAAAAAAGAATATAATATAAATAGTGTTGTTTTAGTACCGTAGCACGAAGGAGAAACCTTTACCTTTATAAATAAAAATAAACTATCCAGTAAGTAGGACGAAGGGTTCCGTCAACTGTGGTGTAAATAATTTTTTGTCAAACTGACTTAAGTCTTAATCAAATGAATAAGGTGGTCGCTTCTTGCATTACTAAAGCAACTTTTATTTAATCGTTATTAGACAATTATTCTTTTGTAATGTGTTTTTCTTGTTTTTATGTACAATAAAGTGTTTACATACATACATACATACAATTATGCCTGCCATTATTAAGGCATTAGCCTCAGAATATTCTCTACTAGTCAACCTTAGGGCTAAACAGAAACATCGAGTTGGTGAAGGCCTATAATAACATTTGAAAACAGCTCAGACAACACACATAAGTAATTAGATAGCATAGCTTTTTATGCTGTTTCTTTGGGAGGGAGTACCTATAATGTTCAGCAGTTGGCTAAGTATAAGTTCTCTAATCATATTGCATACCTAGATCCTCAATAAATATCACATCTGCATGGGCTTATAACATAACAAGTGGGTTACTAATAATAAAATAAACCTCGCTTGGAATACTTTTAAACTTTAAAGCTCAATAATTTTTCTGTGAATCTGGTGGTTTGAGTTGGGAGGCGAGTGGTAAGTATACAGTCGGTATCAAAAGTAGGTAGCTGACTAATATTGGCTTGTGTCAAATTGCTTATTAAAATGTCTGCCGCTTTTGATGCTGACTGTACCTATGCGAAACGCTCTATTTCCGATGTTTTATTTCTTCTAACTCAGATAAATTTTCAATAATTGCAGTAGTGTAGGAACTAGAAGAAACACCTTTAATAGGTATTTATTAATTAACAGTACCTACACAACTTGTCGTTTTTTAGTTGTCCCCATGACTTGAATATTAAAGGTTTTTCCCTAGTTCCTTGACTCCAGAAATGACTGAAATGTATGCGATTATGAAGATATAAGAAAAAATCGGAATAGCCGCTCTAGTTTCGCATTACCCGTAGCCTTAAATAACATAAAGCGATTGTTATGGCGAAAAAGTCATAATCATAACGCTAGTACTTGTAGGTACTAGGCTGCACAAATTCAACTCTGCAGCTCATTGTAAACGTCGACGTCGGAAGCGTACCAAGGTGAACCTGTAATATGGTTATAGTTGTAAACCAGCGGCTTGTAAGCCGGTAGTAACCGAAAGCAGCGGCTAGAAACGAATAACCAGCCGCTTGATACCGGGTAGATACCCGACTTGAGCATCAAATAAAGAAATGATTTTTATTACATTTTTTTTTGTTAAACTCTTATTTTTGTTATACAGTAGCACTTATTATGTTCTTTTTAAAAAAAATAGACCCCGAAGACACCATTTGTACCTACTAATTTACTTAATTCAGATACGAAAAGTAAACTATGAAACTACGTTTGTGTTCAGGTGGCGGTGTATGAAAATTATAAGAATAAAGGTAGCTAAATCAGTTTATTTTGGATCTAATCATCATTGTAAACCCTCAGACCAAGAAAAAAAGATAGACATGACAGCACGAACAATCTAATGAAGCCACTTTTTTAAAGGTGTGTGCGTATAAGTGTTGCCACCTGAAAGAAAAGCTCCCTGTAATTTGGGTGATATGTTAAAAGTTCTCTAAAGAGTTCTCAATCTTGTCTATGATTTCTTCTTTTAAGCCCTTAACTAGTTCAGTGCAGTGCAACACTCCTGCGATTTGTTTGCGGATGGATTGCGGCTGTTGAAAGAGAGTGACTGAAACTATGCGAGAGTATTGCAAATTTATTTGTAATTTATTTTTGTAATTTCGTAATTGTGTTTTATAATTACATATTTAATCTCACTATTTATTTATTTATTTATCGTATGGCATTATTATAGGTCACTGGATAATCAAGATAATAACTAAAATTAAAATTTTGCCCGTTTCAAGTAGGCAGCCACTTCATCGGAGATGTTTACGATGTCATCTAAGTTGCCCTTGAACCTTGTGAGAGGGCACTCCATGACTATATGTTCGATGATCTGAACTGGATGTCCGCAGTCGCAAGCAGGTGATATGCTCCAACCTCATTTGTGCCAGTTATAAGCGCAGTTTCCTATGCCTGTTCTCAGTCGGTTCAAAGCTGTCCGTCCTCTGCAAGCGCTGACGCGCGACTATTTGTAGTAGTTTTTAGTTCTAGTGATTAAATAAATAATTTTATGGAGACAATCCTAGCGAATTTACCTAGATAATGTTGTATCCATAAATTTATGCAAAAAACGGGTAAAAAAAGTTCGTATTTTAACCTTATCACTGAAAAGATATTACGAATAAGAGGTAACTTTGGGATTCTTTTCTATCGAGCTAAATTTATCCAATTATGTTGCTGAAAACGATTTTATAATCGCAAGATCCTTAAGTATGATATAAGTATATGTCTTTCATAATCTTCAAACGCCACTTTCTTCGTAACGTTTATGACGTAAACTGCTTAAATATCGCAACAATGAAGTACTATGGAAAATGTTTAGTTCCATTTTATTTTATTTCTGCTCTTTCATGATGCTCTGTACGTAGTACATTGTACACATTTTAATTAATTAAAAGGACAAAATTAGTTAAAATAAACCTTTTTAGGATATCCCGTTCTGATCACACGGCGAAGTCCTCGATTTGTTGTGTATAAATCGTTATTATCAAAATGATTCGAACAAACGGCGCTTTTTTTATTTGGTTCGTTTCGGCTCTTTCTAACAAAATCTATCCAAATATTCTTTCTTTTAATATTAGTTGGGAACCTTAAATGTTTAAAACATAAACAATTATTAGTAGGTACAAATAATAGAGCAAATCAAAGAGGTAAGTATATATGGCGCTGACAACGACTTCATGTAAGGTCCGTAATAGTTTGGGGTAATTAGAAATCGTACTCTGGTAACACTCATGCTTTGTAACTTCGACAGACCGTTGAGGTTTTCAGTGTTTATTAAAAATGATTTTAAGATGTTATTTTGATACTTATACGTGATAAGTTACTCCGTCCGACTTTTTGGTTGACGCACTGTGTTTTGTACACCCTTTTACAACGCAGGAGACCATTTTTTCAACATGTTAGTTTCACCGCTGCGCGCCGCGTACTGAGGAGCAGTTGACGTAGTTTTGATTGTATTTGTGTGCGTGAGCCATGTAAGTATTAATGTGGCGTAGTATAAAATGGCTTCATTAGATTGTTCGTGCTGTCATGTCTATCTTTTTTTCTTGGTCTGAGTGTAAACCAAACGCGGGAATCTCGCGCGGCAGGCACAGTTAACTATATACCTACTTTTGGTTTTGGTGCATTATAGAAATACTACTAAATGCTTACTATTACTAGGTAACTGATAAATACCTATTTCCAATTCATCTCTCACAAATAAATTACCTATTAAAATAGTCCTATTCCACTGCTCTTTCACATTTTGTAAGAGAATTTTGAGTGTTTAACACTTAATACAGATGCAAATGTCATTGTTTATGTCTATTTATGTTAAATAGATCCTATAGTAAATAAATGAAAAGAAAAATAACAAAAACAAACATTGAATCATGTGAATATGTCAATGAAATGTAAGCAGCCGTTTCCAGCCGCTTGTTATCGCTAGAAATGATAATAAGCCAAATAAGCCGTTTCTAGCCGCTGGGCTAGAATTGTTAGCAACCAGCTTCGCATCTATAAATATGGTATACAATTTACTTTGTACATTTCCTAAAATGTATTTTATTAATTTATCACATCTCACTTTCAATATAATTGCGCAATATTTCGTATCTACCATCTGTGCATGGATAATGTATAGAAAAAGCAGTAGAACATGGATGTATTGAGTTGAATACTATGTATAGCCCTACAGGAGGTTTTACAACCCACGCCATTTTGCGGATTTTTAGTGGTACTAATTTATTTTACTGGCAACGGCAAATTTTTGGTAACTGACGTTAAAAGTCGGTGAATGTCACTGATGTACACAAAGAGGAAACAGGACTAAAATATTCCGCAAATTTCAAGTAACCTTTGCTTATTAAAACCAAAAGTCAAGTTTTTTTCAATACGACTCAGTATTTAGGTATTTCGCAAGAAGAACGACGGATTGAGCAGCATTCCGATAAACGATGTTTTGAATTTCGTTAATGACAAATCCTTGGCTTTTGACGTTTAATAGAGCAAATATATGATGATGACCAATTAGTGTGCGGAAGGAGAAGAGTCGTAGGATTTGAGGGCGTGCCACTGCCAGTGCCATTTATTTTTATGTTTTTTGCTATGCTAACTTCACTGTCACTCTTTGTCAGTTATCGATGATGACCTGCAGAATAAAAAATAATTTCCTTTTGGAACTATGTGCGGTTTTAGCCCGTGTCGACATGATTTTATACATAATCCTTGCGGTTTTTGTATTTAAAATTCGGAATGAAATATGATAAATGATCTATAACACAACGACAGAAGTTTGTTAAATTTACAGTTTTAAAGTGTGTGTTACCTATCAAATGATTATAAAATATTAAATTATATTATATTGTCAGTAGGCGGGACCCTTTAAAATGATGTTTTTAAACGTTGACAACACCGAAGTTGCATAGAGAACAGAGACGATGTTCATCCGTCATAAGTCAATTGTCAAAATCAAACGAAATTTTCACTGCGATTAAGTTTTAGTTTTCCTTGCTTCTAATCTGGAAATTATAAAATAAAACTGGATTTATTTACTGTAAAAGACCTTCTGTGTGATGTATTCCCTTGTATATACATCCGTGAGTGGTCCTACAAGATCGCAATGAGTGACAAAGGGGTTAAAAGTAATTAACACTCCACCACCATGGGTTCGGGGTGTGGAGTAGGGAATGCGGCAATATGAGAAATGTGTAAATAAATAAAATAGACAATGATGTTTGGCTGTGAAGTGACTATGTTTTTAAGTACATTAAGAGTTTAAGTAAACCAGTTACAATATGTATGGGTGAATGAGCTAGAACAAACAATGAGGTTTCATAGAAGGTGCGGTGACAGAGTCACACTCCTAAACGATAATACTACAGCTGTCAGGAATTTTGTTGAGTTTAATCACGGCTTGATACTAAGTGCAGAACCTTTGAAGGATGATGTTATGTTTGAAGTATGCATAGATAGAAAGGTAAGTGCATCTAAAGTGTATTGAGTTCATTTATGTTCTAAGACATTGTAATAAGTCAATGCAGCTCACATGTGCCTTGCATTTTCATGCTTTGATGCCTTGCTGTGCTCTTGTCACAGAGAAAAAATATTAGCGAGAGTCATCTACCACTGTATGGCCATGTCTTGTAGTTTGAAATTATTTCTAGGATACATGGTTAAATAGGGCTCTGAAGACCATTACACTATATTCACTCCTCAATTAGTGTGGCCATAGATCTGGATTGGTGAAGAGATGGATGCAGGATTTTGGGGAAGGGCAATTGTCCCCATTTCTTGTATTTATGTTTAATATTCTGAGCATGTTCAAGCAACATTCTTACTATTATAAAATTGTATTGAAAATTAGTTTTGTATAAAGAGGGGTCATTATTTCAGCAAAAATCATAACAAATGCAATGCAGCCTGGGCACATGATGCGAACCTAGCCAGCACATGACGGCCTAGTGCCATCTGTTGCTAAAAATTTCTTCATCCTCTCATCATAACAAAGCGGCTGGATAGATTCTAATCAATTTTAGTACAAGTGTAGCTGGACATCCAAATATGGTTATTAGAATACTTTTTACCAGACTATGGTAAAGCAAAAGTGTTATACAGACAAACTTGTGGGCTCCTTCTAGTGTAATACACTTATTTTAATAAACAGTGCATTCTGCTGCTGGAATATGCCCAGAAAGTGTCTTCCATTTCCAAAACTGGATGAAAGTATGCAATCAAAGTAGAACTCGAAATTATTTCATATTGCATTCAAATTCAAATATTTTATTTCAGATAAAATCCATATTCAAAAATAGATGTTTTTTTTTTTTCAACTTAAATAATGAACATTATTCTGCAAGTAGGCCACAAGGGCACTTTTACATGTTCTTACTCACCTATCATCTTCTCTCTTTATTCTTATCTATTTATTAGTGTGTAGTATTTGTCCTCATTAGAAATGCTCACTCATTAAAAAACTATAGATGCTAAAGATACAGTTTATTTACATTTGCAAGAATCCATCCCACATATTTTATGCTTTATATACATATAAATTACTAATATTTGTTTACTAGGTCAATGTTTGGAATGGCAGCCTTGAAATTGGAGTTACAACCCTGGACCCGGAGTTCATGGAACTGCCGGCTACAGCTACAAAACTGCGAAATACAGCTTGGGTGAGAAAGGCATTTTATCATATCTGTACTGCATTACTTTGAGAGTACTTGTCATACTACAGATATTGTCTGTGTGTGCAAAAATGAAGATGCTCTGCGGAAGTGTTATGCTTATTGTATATTGTATTTCAGCTATGGACTACAAAGCTGGTACTGCTGCTGTGGCATTTCTCAACCCTGCCAAATATAATAACCTTGTTGAATAAATTAATTCCACATTTAAATTTAATTTGTCTCCATTTTAGATATGTGAACTTTGTGAATTATTGTTGTTATCTGCAGCTGTTCTTAGTATGTAATAGCAGGGACTATTTTTTAAGTTGCTTATTGATAGCTTAAATTCTATTTCTGGAAATAGTACTTGAATTAGTACAGGCTGATGTATATCTCAAATAGATGGTTTAGCCTTCCCCTCAAAATCAAGCAAGTCCCGAACAAGTTTGCTTTCAAAAAAGCTTTATGTGATCTATTTGTTGGCAGAAATGTGAACTCATAGCTTATCTGATTACTTCTTCATCTGTATTTTTGATCCTAAGTTCAATTGTATTGGTCCCACAGATTATGTCTGGCAGCTCAATAGTGAAGGATGGTGTAACACTCGTTAATTCATATGGCCCAGAACTGGATACACTCAGTGAGGGGGATTGTGTTGGGGTTATGAAAACATCAAAGGTAACTATTACAACATAAATAAAGAGAATCTGCGTTTTTTTTGTCTTTGAAAAAAGTACAGCCACAGTAAATTCATCTCTTGGTGATCACTTAACCAAATTTTTCAACAATAAATAATGTTGTTTCACAGGGGGAGCTACTATTTTATGTAAATAGCAGATGCCTTGGCGTGGCAGCTAAAGATCTACCCGCTAAATTGTTTGCCGTCATTGATTTGTATGGGCAATGTGTCCAAGCCTCCATAACTCATGTACACGGCATGAGACCCATCATGGAAACCAGTATTGATCAGGTATGTATTTCCTTATGTTAAACAAGCAGGAATATTATATTCAGAGGTGCTCAAAAATGTGAAATCTCGTCATTCATTTAGCCTAAATTTGGTAACCAAATGATAGATATACCTTTACAAGGTTTGGCATCGATATTTTTTTAGATTGTGCATTATTTTTTACAGATGGAAGAAGATCCAAACAATGATGACACTTTAACGTCAAGTGATATGGATATCGTAGCTTTACCACCTGAAACATCATATCCTAAACCGCCACAGGATGTTTATGTTCCAATGACATCTGAGGGTGCCTGTGCTCTTGGTAATCTACTTTACATATTTATTTTGTCAATTTGGACTGCATTTACAAGCATCCAAAGATAGTTCTGAATTTAAACATACATTTTTTTTTTATTGATATGCATATTCTTTATTACATATACGGCGCACAAAGGCATTGAGTTAGTGTAAATCCTGTGCTACATTAAATTTAAATGCCTAAATGCAAATGTCACGATAAGTGCGATTGATAAAAATGACATATATTAGGTTATATCAGCTCTGGCTTCTGAGGGCATAGCGTTACTTTAGTTTTGTATAGTCTGTCTATTGTTTTTTTGCAGTAGCGCAAGATCGGTTAAGGTTTCACCCGAGGTGTGGGATACTTGTAAAATTATCAGCCAATAACAAGTAAGTGGTTATGAACTGTTGGTTTTATTCCAGATATGAAGCGTAGAAATTCAATGTTCTTTGTTTTTGAAATATAGATCTGCAGAAAGAGCAAGACCTTTAGATGACTACAATAACGGCGTGGTGATGACTCATCGGCCGCTCTATGATAATGAACTATTCGAGATACGCATCGACAGGCTGGTAGACAAGTGGAGTGGAAGTATTGAGGTATGATATAAATGTACTATTTCTCTTTTAATCTAAAATGCATATAATTGGAAGGGGGCTACTATATTTGTGCTGTTCTCACTAATATTGAATTAACAGGTTAATATATCCGTTAAATTAAAGGAGCCCAATCTATCTTTTACTTTAGTTTTACTCGAACCATTAAAAGGTGCTTAAAAGTAGTCATAAGTAAAAAAAAAGGTAAAACAACCTACAGCCCTGAATCACCCTCATGGTATTGACTTGTGATGAATGTCTTATTTACATTGCCAAGACATTATTTATAAAATAGCGATCATCGACAGGTTGGTGTAACATCTCACAATCCAGCTACGATCCGGTTTCCATCCACCATGACAAACATGGATTCCGGTACCATCATGATGTCTGGCTGCAAAGTGCTGTTAAACGGCCACGGCATGTGCATGGAATACGGAAACTTCAACCTTGACGAACTAAGGGTAAGATGCTGATTCCATTGTGTTACGAGGAAATGTTCCAGTCATTTTAACTTAGGAATATCAGTGATACCAAAGTAATGTTATGATTACAGGAAGGCGATACCGTTGGTATGATGAGAAAGAGTAATGGCAAACTGCACTACTTTATAAACGGAGTCGACCAGGGTATAGCAACGGATAAAGTAGAACAACAAGTATGGGGCGTTGTAGATCTCTATGGAATGACTGTGAAGGTATTTATTTAATTATTGATGATTATTGTGACTTTGTATTAATGTAGTTTTACCGGCACTTATCTGAGGCCATACAGTTTGTAATTAAAGTAAAGATTAGAATTTGCAACATTAACTTATATTAGTTAATACGTGGACCATATACCCTCTAAAAATATTTAAGCGAGATACTTGCAAATATGTTATCTCCGGTTTTATTTTAACTTCCAGCTACCCTGAGCTATTCATATGAATGTATGGTTACTACTAACTTACAGAGATAAAACATCCCGCGTAGGAAATACATTGAATAAATTCTAACACCACCAATCGTCATTACTGTCAAAAGAAAAATATTTAAACGAGCAAATCATTTCAATGGAATCTTATGATTTTATACCTACTAGTATCTCAAAATATTTTTTCGTGTACAGTGAAACATGAGCGTAAGCTAATTATGTAAAGGGCTTGTGCACAAATCACGCGAGGTTTTTTCGGCTACTTTTTCGGGTTTTTTATTTGGTGAGGTTCTTTGTGTCGATTTATTTTCAACGAAACCGAGAAAAAGTATCTACTCATGTGGTAGATTTTTTTCTTAGTTCATTCACTGTAGAAAAATAAAATTGAGGTCTTGTTATACCCCTACCAAAGTGATCTGTCGTGATTTTTTCGTGTCCCCCCCCCTTCATAGTAGGAGGCGGTGTCATAGTTATGTTGGCGTTATAGCGGGAAATAACAAAGTAAAATAGTTTTAAGGCATTTAAAAAAAAACACTTGTAAGTATTTTTTAATGTATAGATATAAATAAAAATATAAAAAAGTCGTCTACATTGAAAACCTTATCTGAATTCGAGCTTGATTCTGATGTTGGAATGTTTGCAGGTCACTATAGTGGATCCGTGTGAGGACATCGAACCGATCATCACCAACGCGCCGGCGGTGCGAAGCGCTCCCGACCTTCCTGCACTCAGTAAGAACAACTTTATTTTATACCAATTATCTGCCTTGCCTTTACCGAAACTACAGTTTGATGAACGATGATAAAGTTAGCGTAATGTAAGTCTTTCCGAAAACTTTTTTTTCATGCCCATAGTTTTCGCGGTTTCCATACAAAAGTGTAGTTTCTTCCCTTTTTATTATATTTTTTGTTATTGTCATTGTCAGGCATTTTCAAAATACATGTACATAGTTAAAGGCTTAATAAAAACAAAATTACGATCGCTTCTTTTGTGTTACGAAAGTTACTCATACAAAAGTTTCCGGTGTTTCTCCAAGCGGAGTAGCACGCCTGGCACCAGCAGTGCAAAGGGTCCTTCGGACCCGCAAGCAACCATGGAACAAAAAAAAAAAAAAACTCATACAAAAGATATGGGTAACTATTGTTACACAAAGGAATCAATTAAGTTTTTAATTAAAGCCCTTAACTATGTACATGTATTTTGAAAATGACTCATATATGTGTGCTAATAGCTCTATACAGTTTTGTTATACATACCAAAGTTAAATATGGTTTTACTCTTAAATATTTTTTGGTCCACAGGCAGGATAAGACAAAGATTAGACGAAGATAGCCTTTTATTTCATACGCTGCGTGATTCGAATGTTATTATTATTAATGATGGTAAGACTGCTCATAGGCCTAAGTGAGTATCATTCATCTATGTTATTTATTATCACATAGTTCAATAAATAACAATTTAATTACACACTGTGTACGTTTGTGCCACCATATCACTAGCTTAATATTACAAGGTTTTATGTTATACTTTTGACGAATTGAAATTTTATTGAACGTTAAATCAAATTTCAACTACTCTGTCATATAGAACTCTGTAATTATTGTTCCAGCAATACTGCTAACTAACACAATAAGAACTCGCTGAAATCTCAGTTACAAAAAGCCGCGTCATGTAAAACAGCCACAGTTTACGAGGAGCAATATATATATCAAATCAATTGTTATTATTATTACGTTACCTTTAATTCACTTGGTTGATATTATATAAGTACCTATGTGTCATAGATAGTCTATTGATATCACCGGAACTAACACCGCAGGCAGAAAAATTTCCTAATTTCTATACATGACGTCATACCGGCGCCTGCGGTGGAACAGGACAGTGCGCGAACGGAATTTCACTATTCGGAGTTCTTCACCATTCGGGCTATTCAGTCATATAAACGTTCACAGTTGTATACAAATTACCTAATAGGTTTCAACATCGCTCCTATCGTGAGCATCATGACGTTGATCGCCTATCTGCTGAACGGAGCTAGTAAAATCCGCTAAGTGCGGTTAGGGGTTCCGTTCTTTGTATTTGGTTTGATTCGCGCCCACATTACGCTGTGTGTAACATGTGAACGTACTTTCTTATACCTATACATAATTCAAGAATTTTAATTATATTAAATGTAGCGTATCGTTCCTTCGTTCCAGTGCTTTCGAATACTTCAATAACGGGATAGTGATGACGAACCGCACTCTAAGGACGAACGAACTGTTTCAAGTGCGGCTCGACTTGGTTATCCCGAAGTGGGCTGGAAGCATTGAAATCGGGGTCACGCAGCATTCTTCAAACGATTTACAATTTCCATTCAAAATGAGCAACGCAAAGTAAGTGTTTCATCTTCCTGTGACTAACGTTAAAAGTTTATAATTGACTACAATCTCAAATCAATTAATAAAACCGACCGAACCTGGGTATGTCTTGAAACAACTTTCAAGGTCTCCGATGGGCAGCAGCATCCGCAAAGTACCGCATTCAATAAAACGGTTCATTTTATTACTTTCGGATGTTTTTAACGGCCTTATCACACTTGCGATTTGCGAGCGACTTTTGTATGAAGGCGATCACGCAGCGAGCTCGCCGCGTCGCTTATTTGTATAGAAAACTCGCTCGCAAATCGCAAGTGTGATAAGGCTCTTAGAGTTTTAATAAATACAATACTAACCTTGTATTGTGTTCATAGATCTGGCACCTGGGCAATGACCGGAGAAGATGTAATACGGGACGGTACTACCATCATACCGCAATATGTTAGAAATCTCAATAGACTAGTGGTGAGTACTCGCTCTTTGTGGGTGGAAATACAGCATTTGGAGAGGCAGAAAGTAGTCATTCATTTATATAGGATACATTTTAACATAATCTTTCTACCCTACCTGTGGCAAGGCGTAAAACAACATTTTTGGGCAAGCCCGGACCGATTTAACTTTTATTTTCCGAAAACAATAGGCAACATTAACTACATCGGACACGCCGGTTCTATAGACGCCTCGTCACTTTTTCCCTACTAACTACCTTGAGATGATTCATATTCAAATTATTTTAAGGGTTTCGTACCCGCAAGGCGCTAACGGGACCCTATTGTTAAGCCTCTGCTCTCTGTCTGTTATACCTCCGTAGCAATGTATAGTCAACTGCAGAAAACCATAACATCCCTGGCATACACGCTAGTTTAGCAGCGGGGTCACATTTCTCTGAAGCTGGCTATACTTGTGTTTTTATATGATACCTTTATTTTTATCTGCATATTTGAGAGATGTGTTACATCTACCCTTAGGAAGGGGACACCGTGGGTGTGATGCGCAAAGATATGGGTATCCTGCATTTCTTCGTGAACGGCGTGGATCAGGGACCGGCGGCGTTCAACATCCCCGAACATGTGTTCGGTGTCGTTGGTGAGTGTCGAGTCAGAGAGGGTAACAATGTAGAAACGACAAAAAAACACATCATATTCACAATTTCAATGTAACAGTTCTGGTAAATACCTGTAACTTTTACTTTTACATATAACTCAAAATTACATTAAAATAACAATGTATGCAATATAACTAATAACTAAGCCTAATTAAATATTTAGAAACGGTTTTTAAGAAATCATACCCGGCGCAAAATTGCCCTCGCTTTTCCACATTACATTTCCGATAATAAAAACAAGGTAGTTTTTTTGCATGTGTATCAGTTTGGTATCTTCAGGGAGACTACGTAAATACAATATATATTTTACCGTTCAATTCTCAAACTTGACTGACAGCTTGAACTTGAATTGGTGAACATAGCACGCGGCCCGGACGAGCGACCACTGACAATAGGTATTGCACGTCGGTGGTTCGGGAGCACTATGAAAGACAGGAATCTAAGGAAAATAGTCGACTGTTAGTCATACAAAAATTTACCAATTTCATGGAGCAAGTAGACTTTGACAAAAAAATACTCTGGAAGCTTTCTGCATAGCTATAGTAAATTGTATTGTTTTTAATCTCTGTGTAATTTGTTCTGTAGATCTGTATGGGCGCGTCGCTCAGGCGACGATCGTGGAGGCGTACACACCGCCAGCGGTCTACTCACCGGAATCCCCTCTGTCCACCGAGTCCAACGCTACTATTTATCCGTAAGTGGGTTTGTTTAATGGTTTCACAAACGAAACTGACGTGCTAGGGCAGTTTTAATTTTAGGTCAAAAGTTTGCCTCGTTTTTATAAAATAACGGCACTTGTTTGATGACAGCTCAAATCAGCTCTTCTCGCGATCTTCTAATATGAAGTTTCTATTTGTATACTGACTTGTAACGTCATGAAAAGTAGTCAAAACACGTCTCCATTTTAGTTTTTATTCAATTATAAATTGTGTAATGTCCTTACCACTAACTTTTGGACGTTATAGAAATATCAGCAATAAGTAAAATTAAGTAATTTGGTTCCGTGTGTTTTTTATGTGTGTTTAGTAGTTTCAATGATACAGTTTATTCTCACTATGTATAGTCAAATACCGTATTATAAAATGTGGTTGCCTCCCCAGCGGGTTCATGATGTTCGCGTTTATCACACCATAAATAAGTGACAGAACTTCCGTAATTCGCACTCACATACTTGTAAAAGTGACTACTTTGTTATTTATTTATACAGTGTGTATATTTGATATAACCGCATACTTTACGGGGGCTTAGTATAGGCACTTATTAATATATTTATCCATAAATTATAAAAAAAATCGAACATTTTTTTTCCATATAAAATTAATCAGCAAGCAATGTACTTGTTTGTTGTTGTTTGTTCACACATAACATCGTGATGTCACAACTGTCACTAGTAATAACTACGCCATACACTGCTGCTCAGAAAATTTTCAAAAATTAATTACGCTATGGTAGTCAACGCTAAGTTAATAATTGTTATAAATATCAGATTATAGCACTAAAATCTCCGTCTGGCTACAATATGCGGTTGTATCAAATATACACGCTGTAGAGTGATAATCGCAACCATCATAGGCGTTGCGTGCGTCATACATTTTCTTCAATTTACTTTTTTATTTCAAGATCAGTAGAATACGACCCACAGATTCCCTAAGAATTGGCAATGGGAACTGTTCTACGGACGCGGCGCCACTGGCTTATAAGTGGTTACACACTGTTGCTAGCTGGATGTTCTATTTAGTGTGAGTTTGCGCAGCGAGATGTGCTTCCACCGGCTGCACGGCCGGAACGCGCGCCACCGTCTACTCGGAGTTCAACGACGCCGTGCTCTTCAGCTCGCGGCCGCTCCGGGAGTGCGACATGTTCGAGCTGCGTATCGACAAGATGGTCGACTGCTGGATCGGGAGCCTTGAGATCGGTGAGCTGATTTTTCAGGAAAACCTTCGGTTATATAATAAACAGGGTTCGGAAATTCGGATCGATATTTACCTAAAGTTGACAAAATCCTATTGCTATCTCAACCATACGTCAAACTAAACCGCCTATACCTACGATCGAATAACAAAGCCGCCGCCAAAGTTTAGGTAAATATCGATCCGAATTTCCGAACCCTGATAATAAATAAATATCGGACACACACAAATCGCAATCTAGTCCCAAAATAAGCTCAAGAAGGCTAGTGTTATGGGTATCAGACGACGATATACGTACTTATAAATAGATAAATATATACTTAAATATATAGAACAACTATGACCAAAGCACAAATATTCGAGTTCATCACACAAATATTTGCCCTGGCTATATAGCTCAAAGCATACAACCTTGATCCAAATTCTTATGTACTCTCATGTTGGCTTGTTTAAAATGGCCGCCTTAATACGTACATACACACAACTAAATCATAACTTAATATGACGATATATACAGGGTGATCAATCCAAATGGGTCAGTAGGGAGAAAGCGAAAACTATAAGAGATAGGGAAATCCGTTTTTAGGAACCATGGCGTCGATTTTAGATTTAATAGAAACTGCATTATAATTTTTTTATACATCTTATACATAACCGAAATTGAACCTGGTTCAAATTCTGTAAGTAATCGCATGTCGTATTGAAACATTCTTTACAGCGGTTTTGACCTGGTTATGTATGACATTATGCATGAGATTTATAAAAAAATAATAATGCAGTTTTTATGAGATCTAAAATTGACACCATGGTTCCTAAGAACAGATTTCCCTATCTCTTATAGTTTGTGACTTCTCCCTACTGACCCATTTGGATTGATCACCCGGTATATACTCAATAGTTCACAGAATCATAGGTGCGTGATTTCGTAGTCGACTGAAACTTTGAATCTCGTTAATAGTAAACAACGTTTAATGAATAGGTGTGACGGCGATCCGTCCCGACGACCTGGAGGCGAACGGTGGCGTTGGCGCCGTGGCCGGCACAGCCACCGACCTCAACTGGGACACGTATATCCTGAGCGGCGCCGCCATGATGAAGGACGGCGAATGCGTGCGCAGCGGCTACCCGCTCGACCTGGACACGCTCACCGTCGGCAGCAGAGTCGGTCAGACACTTGTGCAGTAACGTCTCATGACTAGGTGTCGCGGGATCCGGCCAAATCGACTTCAACTGGGACACATCCTGAGCAGTACCGCCATGGTGAAGGATAACAAATGCCCGCGGAGCGGATATGGACCTCTATCCTTCACTCCCAACCTGGATACGCTCACAGTCGGCAGTATAGTCGGTCAGTGCACTTGTTTAACAAAGTCTGATGACTATGTCTCACAGTGAGCTGGCCAGACCGAACTAGACTGGGACATCCACCAATACGATACGGTAGATTAGCAATACCTACTTGCTACCAGGCACGTTGTTATAGTTTTAATTTGTTACCGGGCAGTACCGTATCACATACGCGAAACGGCACTACTTACGTACATGTGATGATAGTCCATTTGTATGTTCTTTAGGCATGATGTGGCACGCCGACCGCAGCCTGCACTACTACCTAGACGGCATGGACATGGGCAAGGCGTGGTACGTGCCGCACCTCAACATTTACGCCGTGGTCGACCTCTACGGACAGTGCACGCAGGTATATTGTACTCCGCACGAGTCAGAAACTATGATACTCATATATATGTGGGAACACAGTAGCGTCGCAATTCCCACTAGGTAGGCAAATTCCTGTAACGCCGCGCGGGGCGCGGGCGAAGCCTACCGAGGCGACTAGCCAGTCGCTCCTTTCGTGTTGTATCTAACAGTTACTTTCTTAATAAATAATTACTTTAAAGATCACCTTGTTTCCTTGGAAATCACATATAGCAATACCCGCACATTGGTGACCCCGACGTGATTTTCAAGTGATTCAAGGATCTTATAGTAATTAGTGAATTAAAGTTAAATATCCAAAAGAAATGGCACAAAATCAAGGGCAAGGCCAAGGACAGCCGCCGGTACAACAGCTACAAATTGGACAGCATCAGCCTCTTGCCCCGCAGCCACCAGCACCACAGCCTCTTGCCCCGCAGCCTCCAGCGACACAGGTACCACAGAACCAGGCCGCGGGAGCCGAGTCCAGTATCATGGGAGTTTCTCTGATGGCGAGATTGCCGGAATTTTGGGTAGACCAACCGCGGGTATGGTTTATCCGAGTCGAGGCCGTATTAGCTCAACAAAAGCTGGGAGACGACTCACGCTTCGATCTCGTCGTTGCCAAGCTGCCGAAGGAGGTCATCATGCAGCTCACAGATTTTCTGTCAAGGCCGCCGCCGGCAGGCAAGTTCGCCGCGCTAAAGGCCAAGCTACTGTCGATGTTCGAGGATACACGGATCAGACAGATAGAAAAGCTAATGGGCGAGATGGAATTAGGGGATATGAAACCGAGCCAGCTATTGACGAAAATGAGGGACCTTGCTCGTGAAAATTTCCCCGACGAGACTCTACGAATTTTGTGGCAAGGTAGACTACCGACCACGGTACGAGGAGTCCTGGCCGTCACCGAAACCAGCGATCTAGACAAGTTAGCAATAATCGCGGACAACGTCGCGGAGGCTACGAGACAGAGTTACGTTTCGGAGGTCACACATCCGACGTGCTCACAACGTTCGTACGACGCAGTAACGCCAGCCACTTCGAAGGACGTAGCGCAAATAATGGTGGAAATCGCCAAAATTGGCGCGAGGATAACGGCCATGGAAACGTCGCGATCCAGGCCGCGGAGTCGTGGGCGTCAAGGTCGCCGCAACCACACGTCGTCTTCGAGAAGCAGGAGCGCATCGCAAGGTCGTTCGCGTCGTGCCAAGGACAGTCCGGGTTGGCTTTGTCACTATCACTTTCGTTACGGCTCGAAAGCCAATAAATGCAGCCAACCGTGCGCGTGGCAAGCATCGGGTTCGGAAAACTAAGTGCGATGGTGCAAGCTACGACGGAGGTTTGTACTACATCGCCTAGCCGTCGTTTATGTGTTACGGACAAAGAAAGCGGACTAAAATTTCTCGTAGATACCGGTGCGGATATAAGTATAGTGCCAGTGAAAAATAGGCATTATACTCGCGAGTGTGTGAAATATAAACTTTATGCCGCGAACGGGAGTGAAATTAAAACGTACGGGACAAAGACCTTGGTTTTAAATTTTAATCTCCGTAGACCGTTTAGATGGGAGTTTGTAGTGGCAGATGTAAAACAGCCTATTTTGGGAGCCGATTTCCTGGCCCAACATAGACTGTTAGTGGATCTGAATGCACGAAAATTGGTAGATCAGACCACAGAGTGCAAGGTCGCTGCAGAAATTGTGAGTATAAACCAACCTTCTATTTACACTGTCAAGGACACACATCCATTTCGTGAACTATTGTCCAAGTTCCCTGAAATTACTAAACCAGCTTCGTTTAGGGAAACTCCGCCGCACAATGTGTTACATTATATTGAAACGACGGGTCCGCCAGTGTTCGCGCGTCCAAGGCCACTTCCCCCAGATAGGTATTTTAAAGTAAAAAAGGAGTTCGAATTAATGCAACAGTTAGGTATTTGTCGACCTTCAAAAAGTGCGTGGGCTAGTCCGTTACATGTAGTAACTAAAAAGAATGGGGACTTACGACCTTGTGGAGACTATCGGATGCTCAATGCTATAACAAAGCCCGATAGGTATCCAATTCCACGGTTGCAGGATTTTACTTTTATACTGGCAGGGAAACAGATTTTTACGAAATTAGATATAAACCGCGCGTACCACTGCATTAGTGTAGCACCAGCGGACATAGAGAAAACCGCTATAATAACACCGTTCGGTTTGTGGGAGTTCCCCAGGATGATTTTTGGTCTTCGAAACGGTGCCCAAAGTTTTCAACGCTTCATGAGCAACACGGTGCTCCAAGGGTTAGATTTCTTGTTCAGTTATTTAGATGACGTCATCATAGCTAGCGAAAATTTAGAGCAGCATGAACGACATTTAGTACAGGTATTTCAGAGATTTACGCAGTACGGTATAACAATTAATCTAAGCAAGTGTTGTTTCGGGCAGACCTCAATCGAATTTTTAGGGCATCATGTGTCGACGGCAGGTATACAGCCGCTCGAGGACAAGGTAAATGCCATAGTAAATTATCCAAAACCGGAGACAGTTGAGGGATTACGCAGGTTCCTGGGAATGCTGAATTTTTATAGGAGGCACATACCGGATGCAGCAAGCCGACAGGCAGAGCTAGAGAAGTATTTGGTCAACTCGAAAAAGAAGGACAAATCCAAGGTCATATGGACGACGAAGGCTGAAGAAGCATTCGCACAGTGTAAAGCAGGTCTTCAACAGGCCGCCACACTTGCGCATCCGCAGCCAGATGCCCACCTAGCCTTGATGTGTGACGCTAGTGAGACAGCAGTAGGAGCTGTGCTGCAGCAGAAGGTAAATGACTCATGGGAACCCTTAGGTTTTTATTCAAAAAAACTCTCGGCAGCCCAGGTAAAGTATTCAACGTACGATCGTGAACTGCTCTCACTGTATTTAACGATCAGACATTTTCGAAAATCATTTGAAGGACGTCAGTTGACCTTGTATACCGATCATAAGAGCCTGTGTACAGTTTTCAATAAGGTAGGTGATGACAACAAAGAAAGTCCTAGGAGGTCGAGGCAATTACTGTTCATAAGTGAGTTTACCACAGATATTCGACATATTAGTGGAAAGGATAATATAGTCGCGGATACGCTCTCACGGGTTGAAACGATTGATTGCCCCACGTTATTAGATTACGCGGAATTAGCCGACGCACAAGGTAAAGATGAGTATGTATTACAGTCGCAAAGTAAACAGAACGATAAGTCGACTAAAGTCCAACTCAAGCTCGTAACGTTACCTTCGTGCGACAAGTCGATACTCTGCGAAACGTCTACTAGGCAAGTTCGACCTTATTTACCACGCGAATTCCGGCGCAAGGTATACGAAAATCTACATTCGATAAGTCATCCGGGTATTCGAGTAACTAGGAAGTTAGTTAGTAAAAGTTATTTTTGGCCTAGC
This sequence comes from Apotomis betuletana, assembly GCA_932273695.1. NCBI lineage: Eukaryota > Metazoa > Arthropoda > Insecta > Lepidoptera > Tortricidae > Apotomis > Apotomis betuletana. Next base: position 9,753 of record CAKNZM010000015.1, on the reverse strand, counting down.
ATGAACAAGGACGTAGGCGATTGGGCTCGATCGTGTATACATTGTCAAAGGGCTAAGATCAATCGTCATACCGTATCTGAGTTAGGAACCTTCCCAGATGCAGATAGGTTCAGTCACATCCACGTTGACCTTGTGGGACCGTTAGTGACGTCTCAGCAAGGATTTAGGTATTTAGTAACGATTATAGATAGGGGTACTAGGTGGCCCGAGGCTTTCCCGATTCAGGAAATAACCGCCGAAATAGTAGCTAAAACTATTTACGAAGGTTGGATAGTTCGCTATGGTTGTCCGGTAAGGCTAACTAGCGATCAAGGTAGACAGTTCGAGAGTCGGTTATTTTCTGAGTTGATGAAATTGTTGGGGGTGAATAAAATTAGAACAACCCCATATCATCCAGAATCGAACGGGATCATAGAACGTTTTCATCGTGGGCTCAAGGCCGCACTTATGGCTAGACTGTGTACAAGCAGCTCCTGGGTAGACGAGTTACCCACGGTAATGCTAGGATTGCGCGCCGCAGGTAGAAGCGATAGTGGCATAAGCGCAGCGGAAATGACGTTCGGGCAGACGCTACGCCTGCCAGGAGCGTTTTATGATAGTTCGCATGTCCGAGATGCCAGTGATCCGTATAGTTTGGTAGAAAAGATCAGGGAAAATATCGCTCAGCTTAAGCCCGTGTCAAGAAGAGATAATAGGAATCGATCAATTTTTGTACACGAAGAGTTGTTAACCTGTAGTCATGTTTTTGTCAGGGACGATACAGTGCGCAGACCTTTAAAGCCGCCATACGATGGACCCTACAGAGTAATCGAGAGAGGACCGAAGGTATTCTTGCTACAGTTACCAAGTAGGCAAGCTCGCGTCTCTATCGATAGGTTAAAACCGGCATTTTTGGTGAATATACCGGACGAAAGTATAGATACGCGTATATCTTCCAGCCGTGACGTACAAAATAGGTCCACGTCTCGAGACGCTAAGGAGCGGGAATCGCCATTAGCAGCACCGACACCTGCACCTATTATTCGGACTACACGCAGTGGAAGGATTGTGCATAGGCCGGTCAGATTTCATTTAGATGAGTAGACAGTTAGAAATTACGATACACACCACAATATATGTAGCGACAGTACTTCAACTGCCAGCGTGGAAGTTAACGCCCGCTGATATCATTATACGTAAGTGAAGGTTGGTTATATACAGGTAAATTGTGTGTACTGTGTATTTTGTTAATGTTATAAATAGATTAGTTAGTTGTGTGATTTTTACTAGCATGATAAGTTCTAATTGTCAAATGTGTTCACCTTTACGAGTCATATTACTGCAGTTGTATCATACGGTGCGGCCGAACCGAGATGCAACGTCAGTAATCATGACAAAGACAAAGTGATGTAATTAAATAGGTTAAATAACGTATAGCGCTATACTAGTTGGTAAGATAAACCTACTTTTAAGTTTAATGCTGATGTACACGTTACATCTGTTAAAATGGTTTTAGTTATGATAAGCTATTTTGTGCACGTATTTTAGTGTATATAATGAGCAGGTTTCTACTCAGCGTAACCAGTTTCCGAAATCACGTAGACGCGTATTGTTTTCTGAATTGTGTACCTAAGTTTTCGTCGATACCATGGGCCACGGATATAGTACGGAGGACGAGTCGCAGAACAACAATGTCGCGATTGCCCAGGTCCACACGGTATCCAGCCAAGTAGATGCAAAGTTAAACTATGTCGTGATGGGACTCATAGTTGCTGGCGTGATTCTACTTGTGATGCTAATGTACGCCTTACGCGCACGTTGTAAGAGTCACGTGCGAAACTGGATACGCAAGAACGTCGAAACGCTGCCTCAGACTGTACCGCGTGGCGGCATGGTGCAACCGCAGCAAACGGGACAGTCCGTGTATTAGTGTACGTAGTTTAAGAGTGCATATTACATCTAAGTTATAAAAATTTGTATATGTAAAATTTTTTTGGAAGAGGGGGAATTCTGTGGGAACACAGTAGCGTCGCAATTCCCACTAGGTAGGCAAATTCCTGTAACGCCGCGCGGGGCGCGGGCGAAGCCTACCGAGGCGACTAGCCAGTCGCTCCTTTCGTGTTGTATCTAACAGTTACTTTCTTAATAAATAATTACTTTAAAGATCACCTTGTTTCCTTGGAAATCACATATAGCAATACCCGCACATATATATACTGCGGTACTATTGTGTATTAAGCCAGATCTGTCGCTCGCACTAGAATAAAATTTGTGATACAATCGAGAGGTTCCAAAATTCATTTCAAATGATGACTGTTTCATATTGCAATAGGTTACCATATTGCAAAACGAAGAAAGGGCTTTCAACTACAACGGCTGCACCAATTCCGATAACTCATTGCTCAGCAATTCCCGGGCGCTATCGTCGCCTCCGCCACCATACTGGTAAGTTAACTTACGAAAATCTTTATTATTTTAGAGAACCCCTCTTAATGTCGTAGCTTATATACTATACAATGTATAGCCTGTCCACATTAACCTAGTACATCTCGCCATACGATATCTTTGTCAGGGAAATTTAAATCAAGTTTTGAAGGAGTCATCAGACAGACTGTTTTTCCTTACTGAGCCTTTAAGATGTAATAATTCAAAAGATTTGCAACTTATCGTGTTTCACAAAACGTCTTATTTCCATTGCATTGGGTATTCTTTTGCCCATCGAAACAAAATTTAAGACGTGACACAAATTTTTCACTCGAAAGATTAGTTATTTTGACCTTTGGATCATAGTCAAGAGCGATTCCATTTATCCATACTAATATTATAAATGCGAAAGTGTGTCTGTCTGTCTGTTACCTCTTCACGCTTAAACCGCTGAATCGATTTTGATGAAATTTGGCATGGAGATAGTTTAAGATCCGAGGAAGGACATAGGATAGTTTTCATCCTGGAAATTATCCCTAAAAAGATTGAAAAGAGAAAGAAGTAATTCATGATGACATTGATGACCCTGTAGGAAATGTAATTATTAGACCAAAAGCACAAATTGCTCTTACATTTGCTTAGGCGCTTTTAATAATCCCTTTTATTAATTAAGGTGATTAGGTGGATATGGATATCTATCGTGTTGTACGAGGTTGCTTCCGTACTTCCAAGTTTCACGCGGACGTAGTCGCGGGCAAAAGCTAGTTGTTTATATGTTCACGCGTTCCGTAACAGGAGATTCTCGGAGTACTGCGGCGACAACATCTGTATTATGCACGACTACTCATTCGCGCGCCGCCTCACGCCGGACCCCGCGGCCGCGCTCGTCTTCAGCTCCGCCCATCTGGCTGTGGGAGAGATATTCGAGGTAATGATAATGACACTACACTACAATACTAGTTCGCGTTCTTATTGGACAGCTCTCTGACCACACTAGTACCATCTATTGATCTATGTAGAAAGAGCTCTCTAGCTGGTGCTAACGTCATCAGAACTGTATATGGGACCGCGCTCAACCGGTGTGTTGTCTACAACAAATCGGTGGAACAGGACTGTATAGGCTTTAATCATAACATAACATTGACGTTTTGGACGTGTCAGGTGTTACAGAGACTTGCGGTTTTTTAAACTGTCGTGCCAGAACATCTTAACGGTCGTCGATACAAGTTATTATTTAATCTTTATTGCACAGAAAACCACTTATCGTACAAAAGGCGAACTTAATGCCATGAGGCATTCGCTACCAGTCAACCTTAGGTCTCTTAGGTTTATATGCAGTGTGGTACATTGGTACATTTCGACAGATTCAGATCCAGTTTCTTTAGTTGACAATAAACATCAAGCAGAATGAGGTTATAATGGAATCAATTTATTGGCATTCGATTTGAATAGCTGAAAAAGTATATTTTTTCTACACGTGTTGCGTTATCCTATTGACCGTCACAATCATGATAGGATGTCAGTGCTCGAAGTGGTCTACACTCTAGTACAGGATTAGATGCCAAAAAATAGTGTGTTTTCAATAAACACTCGTATCTTAAATGTATGATACGGCACTAATCTCTCTAATTAATTTGAAACGCCCGCACACCGCCCTGTAAAACCGTTTACGTATTTGGGTGCATCAACTTTTTCATGCTCTTATTCAGTCCCGTGGCCCAGGGGACAATAGTGATTAAACTTCTCATAAAAGTGTTGATAATTTATATAACTGGTATTGTCAGGAGATAGTCTACATAAGAATGGGCTCATGACTGCTTAAATTACAAAGCTATTGCTAAATATAACCACGGAAAATCGTAGTTTTAAAAAGTGACCCAGTGGATATCACCATGGCAACGAGTGGCAGAAAAAAGTTGATTGTCCCATTTAATCGTTTATGTCAACAGGTGAAGATAGTGGAATGCAAGTCGGGGTACGCGGGCAGCTTCCGCATGGGCGTGACGGACATCAACATCCTCAATGTCCACGTCAACCGCAGCCTGCCGCCCTCCGTCTCTCTGTTGCCGCACTACACCGCCTACATCGACGGTATATTATGTTTTACAATAGGTATAGGTATTGTCAAGAGAGTCGAGGTGACGCACACAACAACATGGCATGTAATTACAGGGAGAAATTACTGTTCTGTTTTCTTACCGATTGCAAGTTCAGCAGCGAACTTCAAGATAGACTAAAAGTTTGTTCAAGGTAATTTATTAGTCCGGTGTCCTCCTGAGGGTCGTACAATTGGAGTCTCGCCACGACGTGAGTTTTAATTCCTTCGTGCTGAGAGTTCCGACGGACCAACTAGCTACCTTCACAAAGGAAGAGTACTGGCCGAAGGGTGTCATGTACCTGACACTTCGAACACGCGTAACACGTCGCTGTTGAAAAGTGTGACCTAGTTTAGTTAACTTATACTTATGTTTTTATTATTTTGTATTTGATATGTATGTTAGTTTTAAGGTTGTGTATGTATCTATGGGCCACAGTTGCCTGAAATAAATGATTTCATTTCATTAAGAATACTTATGTGTGTAATCCATTCACCTCAACTCTCGTGACACACTACAATTTTTATAGGCTTTTAATCTATTTTATACAATATTGTACAGGTAAATACATGAAATACTCGCGGCCTAACGAGAAGGAGCACGCGCTGCGCTCGTTCGTGCCGTCGTTCGACTGGCTGCGGCCCGGCGACCGGCTGGGGCTCAAGAAGACGCCGGACGGCCGCGTGCTCGTCTACTATAACTCCGAGCTGCTCGAGACCGCCTTCGAGAACGTTCCCGATGTGAGTTTACATATTTATTAGAATTCTATTGCCAGGATCCCGTGAGAATTTGACGACGCGGTTGGCTCAGTTTGCAAGCACCTGCCTACTGAGCAAGCGGTCCCGGGTTCGAATCCCGGCCAGAGCAAATATTTGTGTGATGAACTCGAATATTTGTGCTTGGGTCATGGTTGTTCCTATGTATTTAAGTATATATTTATCTATATAAGTATATATATCGTCGTCTAGTACCCATAACACAAGCCTTCTTGAGCTTAATTTGGGACTAAGATCGATTTGTGTGAGGTTGTCTGATATCTATTTTATCTATCTATTTAGAATTGCGTGTCTTATTTGTAAATACCAATGACTTTCACTCACTCACAGAAGTCCCTCAATACTGCGACCAACAAAGTCAAGTGGCGGGTGATTAACCCTTAAAAGCATGATGATGTATATTTATTTACACGTTACTGAAATGACACAAGTCAAAATCTGAATATTGTTAATAAAGACTGTCAAGATTGTCCCGAAATCTCAAACTGACGTGGATTTCATTGCTAATTACGTCATTGCAGAAATAAAATTAGTGTGATTGTACCCATTTAAGGGTTGAGACGCTCGTAAAAAAATGCACAGATAATTGTATGTCGCGATTTCGAATTATTTGTATCTGTGTAGTTATTGATGCTTAAAACTAAAAACATTACAATTTATTTACAGAAAGTATACGTGGTCATGGAGATCTTCGGTCACGTAACAAAAATCCAGGCGATTTCAAAAGGAGCCAACGTAGGAACAGCGGTACCTCAACAAACTATACCCAATGACGAAGTCAAACCACCCCTGAACCCCGCTGTTAAGAACGCGACCAACGCAAGTGTAGCACAGTCATCTCAAAACAACATTTCGAACGAAGCAACGGCGCAAGTAGAAGTAACCGAAGTAGACACAAACGAAGCGTCCTGTCACTCCAACGATATAGTATCAAGTACTAATGTAGAGTTCGCGGCGAACGTTAGCAGCGCATTGGTGACTAGTAACGATACTTTGACGGTGCCGACTGAGACCTCCGCCATGACGGTGATCAGTGCCGACTCGAGGCGACGCCGGAATCCGCTGCCGTACACATTTCACTACGTACACGGAAAGAACATAAGGCTCTGCAGCTCAGGTAGGATATAATTCAGTTTAGAGCGTTGATACATAGTTACATTATTTTGCTATGAATGCCCCGTGAGGGTGTATCAGCCTGGTTACTACATCACAACGTCACTTTGATGCGCTATAATTGGAACTTATCTGAACCAAATACATAGCGTTGTGTTCAGTTCACACGATAGCATATTCGCGTATTATAGTAAAATATTGTATGACGCAATATAATTAAACGAATATTTAGGGCCGTATTCGTGTAAATACCACCGCCGGGTTGTGTTTCTCTAGGCCCGTGGCCATCTTATTTTTAGTTGTTACTTGACGTGCCATCAACATTCGCTATACATAGTCGCTAGCATATCATTCGTATCTTTCGGTTGATGCTCCATTTACTCGCCTTAAGAGATAAGAATGATGTTGTAGTTTTTAGGGTTCCGTACCTAAAGAGTAAATACAAATACAAATACAAATACAAATTCTTTATTGGTAACACCAAGTTACATGTCAACAATTTTGATCATGGGTAGGTAGTTAACTTACTTATTTTACAAATGACAGAAAGGTTTTAACTTATCATTATGACTAAACTTAATTTATGGTTATCACATTGTCTACATTATTAATTACGTTAAATTCGTTGGATATTATTATAATACATTTGACTAGATGAAGTGGTTATTTATAATATTTACATATTTCTGATTTTACAAGTTATTTATAATATTAAATTATTGAATTGGAAGCTCATATAATTCGTCGATTGAATAAAATGTATGGTCAAGGAGCCATTTACGTAACCTCGACCTAAATACCGCCGTGGAAGTTGCATCTCTTTTAATTGTGTCCGGCAGCCTATTATAAACCGCCGGGCCCATGACATATACCGATTTCTCCGTCTTACGCAGCCTGTGTGCGGGCGTTACCAGGAGGTGGGCTAACTTGTCGCTACGCATTGCGCGGGATGCATTAACTCCGCGCTCACGAAACACGGCCAAGTTATTGTGTGTGAAGAGAGCTACCTGATAGATGAGCTCGCAGGGAAGTGGCATAATGTTTAACTCCTTAAACAAGTCTCTGCACGATACATCATCAGGTACACCTATAATGGCACGTATCGCCCGCTTCTGCATTCTAAAGGCGCGCCCGGCGTCCGCAGCTCGCGCCCACAGCTCCACACCGTAGGTAAGGAGACTGTGGACCGTCGCGAAATAACAAGACAATACCACGCTGCGCGACGCTGTGGCGGCTAAGCGGCGGAGTCCATAGCATGCGCGGCCCAGCTTGCTGCAGAGCTCGTCGATGTGGTGGTCCCAGGTAAGCGCACTATCGATATGAAAGCCCAGAAGTTTCGTTGTTTGGACCATCTGCAGAACAGTTTGTTCGTCAGCAGTGACTACACAGATTGGTGGTGGTGAGCCATTGAGCTGGAAAGAGACAAACATAGTTTTTTCCCTGTTTAAGGCGAGGCCGTTCAATCCAAACCACAACTCGAGCCTCCTGACTACGGAGGTCAACTTGAGTTGTAACTCCTGTGATGTTGGCGCGGTGACTACGGCGGCCACGTCGTCAGCGTACATATATATTTCCGCTTCATTTACGGCACCGGGCAGGTCGTTGAGCAATAAGCTGAAAAGGGTATTCGACAGGCACGAGCCCTGTGGCACACCCATCGCATTCGTCATTTCAGATGATTTAATCCGGCCGCTGTCGCCGACAACCACCTGCGACCGATGCGACATAAAAGACGTCAGTAAAGATAAGACGGGGCCGCGTATACCGTAGAAGTGAAGTTTGCTGGCAATAAGGTTGTGGTCGGCTGTGTCGAACGCGCGCGAGAGGTCGCAGCACAGCAGCGCAACGTGCTGGCCCGCCTCGCGCGCGCTCAACACGCGCCACACCACTTCACGCACCAGGTCGGTGGTGGCACGTCCGGCTCTGTACGCGTACTGCCTATCCGTTATAACGTTTAACTGACTAATAAAGGATAGAAGCCTTTTATTTAAACCCACTTCGAATATTTTACTAATAACGGGAACGAGCGATATCGGCCTGTATGATTTCATATCGGATTTTTTACCTTTTCCTTTGAAAAGGGGCGATATTTTTACTCTCTTCAGAGGCGTAGGATATGCGCCCTCCTTGATACAGGTATTGAATAGGTAAGCTACGACATACGCTATTTGTCGGACAACATATCTCAGGAGATTGGGTGACATGCCGTACAGATCTGTACTATTTTTTGGGGCTATATGTCTGTTTAATATTGACATAACCTCGTCGGGGGAGAACAGAGTAAGCCGCAGTGAAGAGTCGCTTTGGTGCGCAACAGCGCACAGAGCGGCGTGCGCGCTCGCAACATCGGCCGGCATCGCGCCGCATCTACTGGCAGCTGTCGTGAACTCTGTATTTAATGCGTTGACTAATTGTTGTTTAGTGTCGTAGGCTACTCCGTCGGCGTTTCGTAGTATTTCTGTGTAGTCGACCCTATCCCGACTTCGTCGACCGAGTTCTGCAGATATTATGTTCCACATACATTTAACCTTATTTGGGTGATCACGAATAATTTTGGAGTAGTGATTGGTACGTTTCTCTTTTAGCATGACGTTATATTTTGTCGAGTAGTTCTCAGCTATATGTGCCAGTTGTATGTTATCAGGGAACACTTTTTTAAGTTTTAATAAGTCAAATAATAAGTTTTTTAAATTATGAATATCGCTATCAATCCAGGTATTGAATTTTGAACTGCATGGTTGTTTACGTATAGGAAAACATATGTTAAATTTGTCTAATATAATATTGGTTAGGGTTTGCGCAAGCGCATGGCAGCAGCGCCCCGACCGCTCCACCACAGCGGTCCAGTCGATTGACTCGAGTGCATTTGCGAAATTAAATTTATTTGCTTGACTCATCGACCGTCGCTCGACGCAGGGCGGCGGTGGCGCGGTGGCGCGCGCGATGTGCACGCGCTGCGCGTCGTGGTCGCTAAGGTGCGCCGCGACGCCGGCGACGCTCGTGATGCGGTGCGAGGGGAGGTTACTGTACACATGGTCCAATAATGTCGCCGTGTCTCCCTCTACCCTTGTTGCAAATTCGACCGCTTGAGAAAAATTATGTCTAGATAAAGTATCAATTAGTTCTTTTTGAGTCTTAGATTTTTTTAACATATTTATGTTGATGTCACCCATTATAATTGCGTCAAGTTCTTCGTTACATATTTTAGTTAATAATTTATCAAATAATTTAAGGTAAGTAATATCGTCTGTTTGGTTTGAGTGATATATTGCGACGACCAATATATTTTCTTCGACAAGTTGTAAAAAAATCACAATAATCCTGTTTATTGATAACCTTAATGCCGGTACGGGCGTAGATGCTAC
>CAKNZM010000014.1:0-79288 GCA_932273695.1 Apotomis betuletana | reverse complement strand
ATATCCATACGAATAAGGGAAGATAATATAGCATTACCTCTAGATATTGCCTCCGTGTATATGGATTCTTGGCTTAGGTTAGGTACGACGACGAGCGGAGCGAGGAGGAGTGTTTGGTTGAACTACGACCCTAACGAGCGAGCGAAGCGAGCGAGCCGCGTAGCTCCGACTTGGCTTCCGATTCCTAACATTACCTATTTCACCGTAAGGCAGGTCCGACGTAGCTTAGGTTAGGTAGATATTTTGATGTTTCGTATTATTATATACCTATATTCGGACGTTACATTTTTCGGTGTATTAAAATTCGGAATTTTAAAAACGGTTTTTTAGCAAGGGATCGGAACCCTTCATGGTCAACTGATCCCACATAAAATTCATCCCGCGGGCTGAATGGCCCCTTTTGATGTTTTTCGTGGGTGACTCGACCCAACTGAGCCTACAGGCCCAGTTATCCACTTATCCCACTTACAGGTCTACTCAACCCGCGGGCTCATTCAACCACTCTTAGCATTAAAGAGTCTTCTCAGCCCGCGGGCTCAGTTTACCACTCTCTATTAGGTATGAGTTGTCTGAGCCCGCGGGTTTAGTCGACCCCTATCCGAGGCTTAAGGGTTTACTCACCCTACCGGCTTCATTGGTTGTCACTAGACGGATTCGTGAAGAAGGTAAGTATTAAAAAGGTAATGTGATGAAATTCAGCACTAATGGGACGTAAGCTTTTCTGGACTGGAATAACCCTTACGATAACCCTAAAGGGTAATAAACACGGGTGCATGAAACAAATATTTAATTTCCACGACAGTAGGTACATCAAAATAAAGTAAATTCTAAATGCAAATTTAAAAAAACATGGAAATTAAAAAAGAAGCTACCTACATTCTTAAATGTTCGATACAGAAATCGAGGCGATTTTTTTTGTATTTTAAGTCCAACACTGTTTCAGAAATGTGATCATTCACTTCCATTATTTCGCTTTTTCTTTTAGAAAATTCATTTTTTCTTATTTTTTCTACATCGTTTTTCATCATCCGTTGCAGTATTACAAGAAGTTGAATAATGTTCGGTTTCGGTTTCAAAAGTTTATTAACCTTGCTGTGCCACCCCTTGATAGCATTATTTGTGCGGTTTACTTGATTATGACATGTCCACCGGCCAAAATAAATCAATTTTGGGTCCATCCATGTTTTATAGAAGTATTCGTTAAAAGATTTTGCAATTTTTGTTTTCGGTCCTTTATGTAAGGCGAACAGCCACGCGTCGAGTAATCCCTCAAAAGGCAAATGTGCCAAGGCAGATAGTCGCTTGATATGGACCTTGCCCAGTCTAGTCTTCTGTAGGCCACATTGCCTCGCCTTTCTCCAGAGGCATTTCGTGAAATGGTAGTAGCATCCTTGGATCTCTACACCTGGACATGTATCAATAATTGCTGACATGAGCGATTTAGTAAATGTACTTACAAATCGTTGAAATAAGTAATACCTAACACCTACTAGTTACGTAGACCGCAGACAGATTCTTTTGTGGAGATTAGGGAACTATTCTCCCATGGGTTGAGTAAACCCTTAATCAGTAGAGTGGCTGATTGAGCCCGCGGGCTGAGTCAACCCTAAACTGGTAAGGAGTAGTCGACTGAGCCCGCGGGCTGAATTGACCATAAAACGGCAGAGAGTGGTCAACTGAGCCCGTGGGATGAGTTGTCGAGGCAATGGCTCGAGTCACCGACGAAAAAAATCAAAAGGGGCCATTCAGCCCGCGGGATGAATTTTATGTGGGATCAGTTGCCCATGAAGGGATCGGAATTCGTACTTGTGATAAATCGGAATATTAATAATTCGGACTTTTTATACTTCGGTGTACAGGGATTAGGAATTTTGAAATTCGTAATTATAACCATTATGATTTTTGTCATTTCGGGAATGTAAAAATCGGATTTATGAAATATCGGAATAATCATATTCGGAATGTTGATCCATTCGGAAATGTAAAAATCGGTATTTTGAAATATTAGTTCAATAGAACTTTGGGGTCTGCCCCCCAGGAAGTTGCACACAAAGATTTTAAAACATTACAAGCTTTATTGGCTTTAGTGATAATATTCTCAACATATGGTATCCAAGAAAGCTTTGAAGTAAAAGTTACACCCAAAAACTTGATGCTACTTGATATAGGCAATGGAATGCTGTTGTATGAGATAGTAGGCAAGACAGTACATTTGCGTCCAAATATGAGTACTTTGGATTTATCTGAATTCACCTCAAGACTAAGATAGCTAAAATACTGATTTAAATCTACTAACGCCTTGTTAATGATAGTTGATAGTAGGTTCATATCAGTTCCTGCCCAAGTAGCAAAACACTCCTGTAAGACCCGCTTTATAAGATTTAAAATCTTATAGCCGTTCTATAGCCGTCTTGACTATGACCATTATCTCGAATCGTCTTATAGGATTCTTATAAAGGTTATGATTTTGACCAACTATCTTATAACAACATCGTACATGACTATTTGAGGTGCAAGAGCCATCGATCCTATAACTTAGTCTCTCTAACGTCTATGGGATAACTTTATAAGTATCTTATAAGGCATACAGGCTTATAAGCACATTTTATAAAACTGTAACCAGTGTGTCTATTCTAGTCTTATAAACGCATTTAGTAAAATGTTTACTCCTTTTATTGTTTTACTTCATTCTTTCATAGGATGTATAACCCTATAAGTGTCATAGAAAATGTTGGTATAGGGTATAGATAGGCTTATAAGCGCATTTTATAAAACTGTTACCAGTGTGTATATTTTGGTCCTATAAACACATTTAGAAAAATGTTCACTTCTATTACCGTCTTACTTCTTTCTTCTATAGGATGTATAATCCTATAACTGTTATAGAAAAAGTTACTATAGGATAACAAATTTATAGGATAGGACTGATTTAACCCGGTCGCTACTTTTAAAAGATTATTGGCACTAAACTAGCATATTATATGATTACTATAAGTAAGTTTTACTTATAAGCGTCTTGCACTTGCTGTTAATAGTCGAAATGTCGGCCATCCATTTTGATTAATTACTATATCAAATATTAAGCTTTTGAAATGGATTTAATGCGATGGAAACGATTTAGGCTTTGCTTATAGAAGAAGGGTAAATAAAACGTACGGAGAAATAAAATCGAGATTGAGTACGGAGCGCGGGTCAGAATCATCTAATGAATGAGAGTGATACGGATGAAATCCGTGATGGTTCCGTACCATAAAAATGCCTGTGAAGATGATAATTTTAATAATGAAGATAATTTTGAAATATATGGTGCTAGTCTTAGTTGAGACCTAAATTCAATAAAGTCACTATATATCATTTAATTTCCGTGCAAATCACCATTTACAGTTAGCTGGAAAGAATATACTTGTTGGTACTACTACGGTTGACATTTTGTAACCTACCTATTAACGTATATTTTATAATATTTAATATTAAACTATTCACGAGGGGCATGAAAATAAGCTTTCTAGAGTAATGTAAATTATCAATAAAATTAATTTCGCGAGCAAAGTATCTGGGCATACTTCTCTAAATAACATTTTAAATTGACCACTTAATCACATTTTGGCAGAGATGGGCATCAATCGATTAATTTTTTAGTCAACTAATCAATCGATTGAAAATATCAATCGTCATTTTTCAATCGCGACTAATTTAGTTGCGATTGAATTAGTTGTGAGAATCTTCGACTAACAATTGAATTAGTTTTAGTTTCAATCGACTAAATTTCACGACTAAATCAATATTGAAACTATGTAGTCGCTCGTTTTTGCATTTTTATTTAACTTGCAATATAGACAACTTGCAATATGTAACTACGAGTAGGTATGTACATGGTAGGTACTCGTATGTTGTATCACTTGTATCTATGTTGGTTTGGGTACAATCTTGCAACTTATTTTGAAGCAGATATCTTCAACCGATTGAGCTAAAATTATGTATGGAGTGCGGAGAGCAGAGCGGCGTGCGGAAAGCGGAGAGCGAAGAGCGGCGTGCGGAAAGCGGAGAGCAGCGTGCGGAAAGCGGAGAGCAGCGTGCGGAAAGCGGAGAGCGGCGTTCAGAGAGTGGCGTGCGGGGAGCGGTGTGCGGAGAGTGGCGTGCGGAAAGCGGAAAGCGGCGTGCGGAGTGCGGAGAGCAGAGAGCGGCGTGCGGAGAGCAGAGCGGCGTGCGGAAAGCGGAGAGTGGCGTGCGGAAAGCGGAGAGCAGCGTGCGGAAAGCGGAGAGCGGCGTGCAGAGAGTGGCGTGCGGAGAGCGGTGTGCGGAGAGTGGCGTGCGGAAAGCGGAAAGCGGCGTGCGGAGTGCGGAGAGCAGAGAGCGGCGTGCGGAGAGCAGAGCGGCTTGCGGAAAGCGGAGAGTGGCGTGCGGAAAGCGGAGAGCAGCGTGCGGAAAGCGGAGAGCAGCGTGCGGAAAGCGGAGAGCGGCGTGCAGAGAGTGGCGTGCGGAGAGCGGTGTGCGGAGAGTGGCGTGCGGAAAGCGGAAAGCGGCGTGCGGAGTGCGGAGAGCAGAGAGCGGCGTGCGGAGAGCGGCGTGCGGAGAGCAGAGCGGCGTGCGGAAAGCGGAGAGTGGCGTGCGGAGAGTGGAGACTGGCGTGCGGAGAGCGGAGAGCGGCGTGCGGAGAGCGCACCTCAGATATCGATTTTGAAGTTGTAGCATTGCCATCCAAACTAAACGTGTAATACAGAATTTAAGTTCATTCGGTTGGTATTATCAAAGAGAATAATAGTTAGCACGACATCTCACTCCATATAAATGGTCAAAATATCGTAAGTAGGTAATACATGACTATTTTATTTTTGTACATTCGTTAAGATGTCCTATTCAGTCTGTCAACATAGACATACCGAGGTTTTCCGTTTAATTTGCTTCTAACATTAGTTGCGGAAAATTAGTCTAACTAATTAGTCGATTACAAAATTTAGTTGTCCGAAATCAATCGGCAACTAATTTAGTTGTAACTAAATTAGTTGCACAACTAAATTAGTTGCAACTAAATTAGTTGCACTCTATGCAACTAAGATTGATCAATCGTCGTTTTCAATCGTCAATCGCAACTAATTCTGTTAATTTCAATCGTTAGTTGTTAGTCGATTACATTTTGCCCATCTCTGCATTTTGGAAACATGATATGGTCAATACTTCCATGTTTTACTTAATTTTTATTATGACGCATGACTTGGCACGAAGTAAAAACAAACGTTTTATCATGTCCTATAGCGCTATTCCCGCTGGCCACAAAAGGATCAATTACTCCAGTAAAGGCATGCACTAGATCGTTATAGGACTAATTCCGCTTATTAAGTGCGTTTACCGGATACTTATAGGAGCATTTTATCTTGTAAGTGCACGTAACAAGATGTTTTAAAAATTGAATTGCACTCTACTGGACTATTATAAGACGGAATTGCACTATAAACTGGGCCAAAACACGGTTTTGTAGTAGTTTATTGGAGCTCTATAGGACTAATAAAAACATGGTCCTAGAACGTTTACACGATGAAATTTTGCTACTTGGGTGATGTATAAACAACCAGATCATCAGCAAATTGTAAGTTTTTGATGTTAGGTCCCAGAATTAAATTTAGCCTTTTAATGTCATCATCATCATCATCTCAGCCATAGGACGTCCACTGCTGAACATAGGCCTCCCCTTTGGACTTCCATATATACCGGTTGGAAGCGACCTGCATCCAGCGCCTTCCGGCGACCTTTATAAGGTCATCTGTCCATCTTGTAGGTGGACGTCCTACGCTGCGCTTGCTGGTCCGAGGTCTCCACTCGAGCACTTTTCGGCCCCATCGGCCATCTGCTCTGCGTGCTATGTGGCCTGCCCATTGCCACTTCAACTTGCTAATCCTCCAGCTATATCGGTCACTTTAGTTCGTCTACGGATTTCCTCATTTCTGATAAGATCACGTAGAGACACCCCGAGCATAGCCCTCTCCATTGCTCGTTGAGCGACTTTGAGCTTTGAGATGAGGCCGATAGTGAAAGACCACGTTTCGGTGCCGTAAGTCATCACTGGTAACACACATTGGTTGAAGACTTTCGTCTTGAGGCACTGAGGTATGTCGGACGAAAAGACATTGCGTAGTTTCCCGAACGCTGCCCAGCCGAGTTGGGTTCGGCGGTTGACCTCTTTTTCGAAGTTGGACCTACCTAATTGGACCACTTGTCCTAGGTAGATGTATGAGTCAACAACTTCGAGTGCCGAGTTTTCAACAGAGACTGGGATGGGCACAACCTTGGCATTTGACATGAGTTTCGTCTTGTCCATGTTTTTCGTCTTGTCCATGTTTTAGGTGAAAAGGTGTTCAAATTGTGCGTACTCCTATGCCAGTGAGACACCATATGTGTTTACGGAATAAGTAGACCCGTGCCAGTGACACTCATTCAATAGGGGTGTAGACTGATCTAGAATTATACAACATACTGTAGTTATATGAATACAATTTTGTCAATATGTCATGAAAAAAGAAAAAAAAAATTAATATGTAGAACGGGACATATTTGTGAGTACAGTATATAGAATACTTACATCCCATGGATATTCCTTATTGATCTTCTTCTGTTGTAGTTGATAGAGACTCTCTTTCATGGACACTATTGGCCGGCGGGGAGCGTTCTCTTGGTCAATAGGATTATTTATCTTGCAAAAGATATATGTACCCATTGTAAAGAGTATATAATATATTACGCCTGTCAAATTATACTTGCAGGGTTTTTCATTACCGACAAACAGCCACCAGGACATGTGAAACTAAGCTCATTGCTAATAAGCCAAGTCGGACCTGCCTTACCTGCCTTCCCTGCGCTCGTTTCGCTCTTACAGGTATAGGTAAGTACTCCAAAATGTATTATTCCGATTTTGCTTATTCTGATTTTCAAAATTCCGAAATTGATCAGATTTAAAAGTAAACATTGCGATGATTGAAAATACGGTTCACTAATATGTTGCATAATATTGATACTCGTAAATTCATTTTGTATAACACAGAATCATTATTTCTCCGAATTTTATTCTGCATATCTTTTCCTCATATCGTGATTTCACATATTTTTTTATATCAGAACATTCATAATGGCAGTATTTGAATAAGCATAATATTAACATATCCGAATAGTTATTTCGAAGAATTTTATATCATAATATTTAGATTGCATAAAAAAAATTCGAAGCAGAAAACATTGTACACTAATCTAAGATTAGGTTCTAACCTAACCTACTTTACTGGCAGCAATTCGGTTTTGTTGTGGTCGCAGTTCTAACCTAACATAACCCATTAAGTTCGGTTCTAACCTAACCTACTTTACTGGCAGCATCGGTTTTGTTGTGTTCGCAGTTCTAACCTAACCTAACCCATTAAGTTCGGTTCTAACCTAACCTACTTTACTGGCAGCAGTTCGGTTCTGTTGTGGTCGCAGTTCTAACCTAACCTAACCCTTAGGTAGGTACGACGACGAGCGAAGCGAGGAGGAGTGTTTGGTTGAACTACGACCCTAACGAGCGAGCGAAGCGAGCGAGCCGCGTAGCTCCGACTTGGCTTCCGATTCCTAACATTACCTATTTCACCTTAAGGCAGGTCCGACGTAGCTTAGGTTAGGTAGGTATTTTGATGTTTCGTATTATTATATATATTCGGACGTTTCATTTTTCGGTGTATTAAAATTCGGAATTTTGAAAATCGGTTTTTTAGCAATCGGAATTCGTACTTGTGATAAATCGGAATATTAATAATTCGGACTTTTTATACTTCGGTGTACAGGGATTCGGAATTTTGAAATTCGTAATTATAACCATTATGATTTTTGTCATTTCGGGAATGTAAAAATCGGATTTATGAAATATCGGAATAATCATATTCGGAATGTTGATCCATTCGGAAATGTAAAAATCGGTAGTTTGAAATTCGTGAATATAAATATCGGAATTAAGTTTTTCGTATTTATGTAGTGTACCCATTTAAATGAACAGAATATACCGAGAACACAGAACTTTGCTGAATCTTGGCATAACAGATTTCAAAATTTTGTTGGAAAGCACCATCCAGGATTCTATTACTTATTTAAAAAGATTGTTCTTGAAATGAAACATCAAGCTGCAGAAATTGACACAATAAAACCTAAATGTTTGCTTTCACACTGGTTCATCACCAAAACAGACCTGAGCAATGTCAATATTCAATTTTTTTTTAGAATGTATACAAGAAGTCACTTTTAATGATGTGTATGTAGCCAACAATCCAAACGACGTATTTAACCGTTTCAGTGACGATTTTGAACTGTTTTATAATCTGAGTTTTCCGTTCGTCAAAGTAAAAATATCAGCTATCAAAAAGCCTAGGTGGATTACCAAAGGAATCAGAAAATGTAGCAAGCGGAAGAGAAGGTTATTGTGGAACCTGCGACTAAATCCGACTACTAATAACAAGACATATTTTAAGCAATAATCCCATCGATTAAAAAAAGTCATTCAGTTAACTCAAAAAGCTCAAAACGATTATTTAAATGCCTTGATAAAAAAACCGTTCCCATTATGTTACAGCCTGAACAACCACGCAAATGTACTATTCCATATTATTTTAAGAAACGTATGGACATTCAGGTCACGAACCCATTACAGAAAAGCGAAATTAAGCCAGATATAATCGTCGGCCTAAATCGCATACCTCGTAACTCCATTTTTTTTGAAAATCATGTTTTGCCACTTTTAGATAGTACTATTCTGAACGCATCTAACGGCAAAACTCTTAAATACCAAAAATAAAACCGTTTACGTTTAAAAAGCAAAATAGAAAACCTCGCAACTCCCGACCGCCATTTTGTAAAAGAAATACCTCGTATCTCCCCCCCGCCGCCACTCCCTTCAGTACAGTTTGCGATGGCGTTGTGACTGCACGTCAGTTTTGCGTAAATATTTAGGGAGAAAACGGGTGCTGAATATCAGGTATTGTGTAATAAGGTTCTACGATTTTACTGATTGTGTATTCTTGATAGATATTTATTATATTTAAACACATTAAACTATTAAAAATGTCGTTTGGTTGCGTGCCGTGGACATACGAGGTTTGCATCGCGTGGATCTTTACGCATGAAGATTAGTTACGTGGTCTTCTACGCAAATTATTTAATCTTTCTGTGACTTTGGTCGAGACTTTATCTCGTGTTTAAATAATTAATTTATAAATCCCGACGTTTCTAATACGAAGTTATGTCCGTATTGTAAGTTAAACCGATCCCGGTGGTTTTGCCGCTGGTCAAAAGTCATGAAAATGTATGTAGGCAAAAAACTCAAGTATATAGTTGTGACTTGTTCGAATAGACATATTTTTTGTTTTTGTCACTATTTTAATCAACAAACGAAAGCTCTATTGCTTTGCTGCAGAAAATATTTTCAAAACTAGACAAAAACGTACCGGATATAGGACGAGGACGTTAATACGCATTATCTAATAAATTCAAAGTAATAAATATAATATTTAAGGAAAACATTAAAAAATTTTGGACTTGGACCACACCGGATAAACAACACAAAAATCAGATTGACTATGTACTGAGCAACTGCTCACAGCTCTTCACAAACATAGAAATTTTGAATAACAGAATATTCCCCAGCGACCATAGATTAGTGAGAGGCACCGTTCAACTGCAAAAAACTAGAAGAAGTCGAGCGACATTCAGCGAACATAGAGTCGATCTATCGTGCGACAAAAATCAACAAGAATACCTCAGGACATTAAAGGAAAAAATAGAAAAGATGCAGTGGGAAAATAGCGACGACCTTCTATTTTAATTTAGAGACAGCCGTGAAACAGGCTGCCATCCTCGAAAAAAAGCAATAAAGAAATACTAACTGACGAAACTAAACAACAACTTAACACGTTCGCGGACAGTAAGACACACCTGTTTGACAGTAAAATTTTGTATGGAATATTTGAAACTGTTATAGCAGTTTCGTCATAATTGTAAGATTGAGTACAATTTATATGTGACAGTGAACACTATGCAAGTCGAATGCTATACCAGTTGCGTCAAATATGATACGTTTTTATACTAAAGACTGTATCGTTAAGTATAAAGACAACTTGACAGTGGTTTCATTCGATTAAAACATAGTTTTTTTTCATTCAAACAACTTGACAGTGGTTTCATTCGATTAAAACATAGTTTTTTTTCATTCAAACTGATGTCAATCTAAACATTAAATGTTGGATTTGACTAGGATTGTTTCGTTTCCTCGTTAGTTATTGTAAACTAAAACTGTATGGACTTTCACCAGAAAAACGGAAATCGATTCTGGCCAAATGAGTATAAAAGGAATCACTCTCGGGAAGCTAGCTAAACTCGAAAACGTTAAGTATTGGTGGAGTCCAAAATGCGATTAAACAGTACGGCCAAGAGTATACTTTCGTTGACAAACCGAAATCCAGCCGAAAATCAGGTCCTTCAAACCCCAATTTGGATAAAAAGATAGTAAAGGCATACACAACCAACAAGGAGGTGTCTGTTCGGGATTTGGCTAAAAAGTTAGGTACATATTGGTATGGTCCAACGTCCAAAGCAGAGATACAATTTAAAGACCTTCAAGAAGCAAAGGCAGCCTAAACAAAGCAAAAAACAGCAAAGCTCAGTAAAATAAAGAGTCACAAAAAATTTATGACTCTATTCTTTCAAGGAAAATCTGTATCGTATAATGGACGATGAGACATAAGTGAAATACGATTACAAATCTCTGCCGGGACCGCAGTATTACACAGTTCAAGATCGATCTGTTATTAGTGAATCTAAAAAGTCAATTTTTACAGAAAAAATTGGCAAAAAAATTATGGTATGGCAGGCGATCTGCGAGTGTGGCCTCAAATCGACTCCATTTATCACTACGTCTACAATGACAGCATATTTATATAAAGGAATGTCTTAATAAACGAATTTTTCCTATATGGTTAGAAAACACAAGTGTTCAGACTATATTTTGGCCCGATTGTATCTTGCCACTATGGGTCCAAGACTTTGTAGTAGTATGAAGAGAAAAATATCAATTTTGTACCTAAAGCTATGAACCCCCGAATTGCCCAAATCTTAGGCCTATCGAACGTTTTTGGGCTATAACTAAAGCTAAATTGCGGAAAAATGCCCGGTCTACAGATTCCGAAGAGCAATTTCGTCGAGACTAGAACAGGATGACAAAAAAATTTGACCAAGGCGCTGTCCGAACTCTGATTTCTACGTACAGACAGAAAGTCAAAAAATTAGCTAAATATGAATGATTTCATTGGGTTTAAAGACGTTTTTGTATTATTTAACGTCTAAAACGTAGATTTTTATTTTTCTACTAGCTGTTGCCCGCGACTTCGTCCGCGTGGAACCTTTATCTTGAAAATCTTTATTATTTTCAGATCTAAGTAATGTTGAAATTGCTAAACGGCCTTTTTTGCTTTTGCACCCCGTTTTAACCCCCATAGGGGTGAAATTTTCTAAAACGCTGAAAGTATTTTTTGTGTTTTTGAATAAGTAATCTTTCTACAAAGTTTCAAGTCTCTAGCTCCAAAAAAAAAGTTTCCCCCATACAAACTTTGCACCCCTATTTAACCCCCTTAGAGATTGAATTTTTCAAAATCGCTTCCTATCTCTAGCCCACGTTATAAAAGTAACCTACTGTGCAAAAATCAACTCTCTTACATTAGTAGTTTTGGCTGTGCGTTGATGAGTCATTAAGGACTTCTTCTTTTATATATATAGATTAGCGGATTTCCCCATACAAACTTTGCACCCCTTTTTTACCCCCTTCGAGGTGAAATTTTCCAAAACGCTGAAATTACTTTTTTTTGTATTTGACTACGTAAGCCTTCTACAAAGTTTCAAGTCTCTAGTTCAAAAAATAAAGTTTCTCCCATATAAACATTGCAAACCTTTTTAACCCCCTTAGGGGTAAAATTTTCCAAAACGCTGAAAGTACTTTTTGTGTTTTTGAATAAGTAATCTTTCTACAAAGTTTCAAGTCTCTAGCTCCAAAAAAAAAGTTTCCCCCATACAAACTTTGCACCCCTATTTAACCCCCTTAGAGATTGAATTTTTCAAAATCGCTTCTTATCTCTAGCCCACGTTATAAAAGTAACCTACTGTGCAAAACTCAACTCTCTTACATTAGTAGTTTTGGCTGTGCGTTGATGAGTCATTAAGGACTTCTTCTTTTATATATATAGATTAATAAATATATGAAAGTTGTCAGTAATACTTTATTTTACTTGTCTTTATACTTAACGATACAGTCTTTACCTTATGTGACAACAAATGCTATAGCATTATACTTCCATAGCAGTTCTGCCACATGGCTTAGCTAGCTCGTGGTACATTTATGGCATTGAATGTTATAGCAGCTGTATTAAATTGAATGTAATTTGGAATATGCCTAGGTTATATCATGCTCTCCTGGTCATTAAAAATTCAGGATTCTAGCTTTGTCCGTAATGAAATACTGGGAGTTTGAAAATGGTCTGAATGGCTTCGAGAAAAGGATGTTACGGCGTGCCGGCAAGCGCGTTTGCTCGACTTGGCGGGGGCACTGCCGTGCCCCCAGATATTGTTTTTTAAAAACTTGCAAACTTAACTCATCTGCGTATCCTGCAAATAATTTTTTTACAGTTCCTCGTGGAAATACACGAGAATGGTGTTGCGGGCGGATATTTTCATCTAGACGGCAATATTTTTATACCGACGAATATGGTTTGGTTCTATTTCATAAATTCATAATATTGTTTTTTTTTGCCAGCGTTGCCGTACAGGCGGGTAGATCGGGCTGCCGCGCTTGCCGCCGCCGCATGGCGAAGAGGCAGGCGCGGCGGCGAGAAAGAGAAACGCGCGCCCAGCGGGAGAGGCGGCGGGCCTACATGCGGAGGCTGCGGGCGCGCCGCCATTAACGGTAAGTCTCTTTTAGTCAGCCATTTGTTTGTTTAATAATGGGAACAATTTAAACGCTCACCAAAATGGCTTTTATACCCTAAAACTAAATTCCAAATAAAATGAATTGCCTCCGTATAAATTAAACCCACTCTATACAGTGCTCCCCAAATTAAATCATTTTGAATTTTGAACCCTTTTAAACCCTAGGGGCTAAATGTACTATTTTATACATGCAATGACGTCATACTTCCGGTTTAACATATTTTGTAGATTTTTTTGTAAAATATGAGCAGAAAAAAATCCTAAATATTTTTTTTGCGCTCTTTACACGTCATTCTACGAATGGTTTTCGATTTAGGACTTTAGCAAAATATGAAACGTTGTCAATTAAATATACTAGCGGACATACGAAATATTTTTTGGCCAAGCTGAAACAGAGACACCTTCGCTCGCTCGCTCAATCAACTTTCTCCCATTTTTCCATGAAAAATATATCGCGTTTGGTTCTATTTCATAAATTCATGAACTATATAATGTTGTTTTTTTTGCCAGCGTGTCCGTCCTGCAGACGGGCGGCGCGCGCCGCCGCGCGACCGGCCGCCGCCGAAAGGCAAAAGGAGAGGCGCGGCGGCGCGCCAGAGACCCCGGCCAAGCGGAGGAAGCGGCAGCGCCTCGGCCGGCGGCGCATGCGCAAGATTCGGCGCCTCCTTTAACGGTAAGTCTCTTGTAGTCAGCCATGTTTGTTTAATAATGGGAACAATTTTATTCAAAATATATTTTTTATTTATTTAAATTTAAATAAATAAATATATAAAAAAGTAAAGAGCAGGGAATCAAAACTTGACATTTTATACACGTACGAATGTAGTAAAAGGCCAACAGCATGGTGCTTTATCTTTTTTTGTACTTACAAGTTTGGTTAAGTCTTGCTGATGCAAGTTTGACTTGGCAGTTTGTCCTTCACTAGATGCCATGTTTCAGCCGCAATGAGTAAATTCTTCTAGTTGAAGTACCGTCTATAAATAATGTTAATAATCAGTGCTTTTATTTGACTTCAGCTACACTACTACTTGTACATTAATTCATTTTCACCTCACAAAATTGTAGATTTCGTGGCGGGATCACAGACTAATAAGAGATACTACGTATCAGACGCACATCTCTCATACAGCGTTATTAGTCAAACTCGATAGATTATGAAGGCGCCTGAGAGCGCCGTCCTTTAATTTTCATTTTAGCTTTTTAACGTAGACATATTTACATTATGAGTGCTAATTTAATTCATGACCTCGATAACTTCTCGATATCAGAATGTAAAGCATGTGATGTAGAAAACTGCAAACAATTTATCTATGCCGACCGTGACCCTTTAACGATACTAACTCAAAACATACGCAGCATTTATAAAAATTTTGATAATTTTAGCATTTTCCAACAGAGACTTGGAATAGATTGTGATGTTATTGTTCTTACAGAGTGTTGGTTAAACGAAGAACGCAATTTGCCTGACATGCCGGGTTACACTATGTATGCTACCAAATCCTATTACAATCATAACGACGGTGTTGTCGTCTATGCGAGAAATAATTTAAAACTTACCTTTGAAGAGCCTAATATAATAGACTGTAATCGAATTCTGCTCAAAATTGGAACTGAATTTGCAATCTTGGCCTTGTACAGACCTCCTTCTTTTAGAAATATCGATACTTTTACTGACTCCTTAGATAAAATGCTGCGTAATCTATCATCATTTAAAAGTCGTATTCTAATTGGAGATATCAATATCAACATTCATCCAGAAAGCACGGATCCAGCAGCTCAGCGATACTTAAACTAATGCGCTTTCCATGGCTTGCTCCCCGCGCACACGCTTCCTACTCACCAGAGCGGCTCCTGTTTAGACCATGTCATGCTGAAATCAAATCTCCCCGCTATAGCTATAGTTACTAACTCCTCATTAACAGATCACAAATCAGCCCTACTGACCTTATTTCGAAAACCTCCTGACACCACTCGTACGCAAATAATCTCTAAATTTAATATAAACAAACTTGAACGTGATTTAAGCAACATCGATTTTGGCCTCGTTTATAATTCTGCCGACGCAGACGCAAGTATGACATACTTCATTCAAACAGTCCACCAAGCAATTTTGCATAACACTGAAAACGTGCGTGTAAGTAATAAACATTATAATATTAAACCGTGGATTACTCCGGGTCTTATTCGCTGTATGAGACACAGAGATAAACTGCATTTAAAGGCTAAATCAAACCTGGACAATTTAATATTGCAAACATCATACAAAAGATATCGCAATTTCTGCAACAATTTACTAAAAAAAGTTAAGGCTGACTACGAAAAAAAAAGAACTAGAGAGGGCCGGTTCAAATAGTAAACAAATCTGGAAGTGCATCAAAAAAGTTACGTACACTACCAAACAGCGGGAATCTTGTTCAAGTTTGTCACGACTACATACATCACCTTTATCATCAGCTAACCATGCCAATGAATTTTTCGTAAACATAGGAAAAAATCTAGCGGAAAATATCCAGAGCAACTTGCCGCTACTACCTTCGCCCAGTAACTATACTTATCCAACAAAAATACATCTAAATCTTTTGTGTTGCTAAATACTGATGAGGAAGAGGTTGAACGGATTATTATGGGCCTAAAAAACGATTCTGCAATTGGCTGGGATGGCATATCAAACAAAATACTTAAACAATTTAGACACATATTTGTTCCCCCTCTCACATTTATTTTTCAAAAATGTCTTTCTGATGGAATCTTCCCTAAATGCCTCAAAAAAGCCGTCGTAGTTCCCGTCTTCAAATCCGGAAATAAAGATCGAGTATCCAATTACAGGCCCATTTCGATATTACCATCAACATCCAAAATATTAGAAAAAATTATAAATAACAGACTAGTAAAATACTTAGAGAGTCAATCGTTATTATCAGAAGGTCAGTTCGGTTTTCGACCAAAGCTGTCAACTGCCGACGCTGTTCATGAATTGACTGATCACTTAGTTCAGGAACTTGATAAGGGTAACCAGACCATAGGAATCTTCCTGGTCCTTGCTAAAGCTTTTGACACGGTTTCCACTTCCATCCTTCTGCACAAGCTCGAAGCATTAGGCATTAGAGGCACACAGCTTAAACTATTTGCACATTATCTGCAAGGACGCTCACAGTGCACAAAAATAGTCAATTTTGTGAGTTCTGATCGTGAAAATACCCCTTTTGGGATCCCCCAGGGGAGTATAATCGGTCCTACCTTATTTCTGATTTATATAAATGACCTCTGTAATTTGACAATAAAAAATGGTAAAATTATTTCATACGCTGACGACACTGCCCTTCTTTTTTCTGGAAAATCTTCAGAAGAAGTTTATGATCACGCGCAACGTGGTTTTAACGAGGTCAACAAATGGCTTCAGCATCATTTACTAACATTGAACTCAGAAAAAACACATTACATAAGATTTTCCATGCGGAAATCAACCGCGTCTGTGTCTGACCATTCCCTGTACCTATGCGCACAACTGTAAGGATCCCTCTGACGATCAATGTCTATGTCCATCTATAGCTATAACTAATAAATTAAAGTACCTAGGAATTCTAATCGACAAGTCTCTTTCCTTTAGATATCATATTGAAGCTTTATGCAGCAGTCCGTAAATTAATATTTATTTTCAAAAAACTACGTTCTATCGCGGACTCACAATTAATCAAAAAAGTGTACTTTGCGCTATGTCAATCTCTGCTAAGTTACTGCATTACTACCTGGGGTGGCACTGCCAAAACAACTCTGCTGAATTTAGAAAGAGCACAAAGAGCAATTCTCAAGGTCTCCACTTTCCGTCCTTTTCGTTTTCCTACTAACCTCTTATACAAATCATGTGAAATTCTGACAGTTCGTCAACTATATATCTTGAACACAGTCCTAAAACAACATTCCAGACTCCCTTACAACCCTGACTATACTAATAAGCGACGTAAAGACTTTGTTTGCCCAACTTTCCATTGCAGACATGCATTCTCTTCAAGATTTTTTCAATTCCTAGGCCCACTGCTATATAACCGACTTAATGCGAAGTTAGATTTTTTCCCGCTTACTTACGTGATCTGTAAGAAAACACTTAAGGTCGCCCTGCAAAACCTGTCTTATGACGATACAGAGAAGTTATTAATTGTATTTAAGTGAGTGATTTAACTATTTTTAATTATAGTGTATATACTTTTTACTTTAGGGACGCATAAATGTTGTTCCCGTAGGAACCCATAGTATATATTTTCTTAATTTATTAACATAAGCATTCAATAGTGTTTAAATTTTTGCATATGAATAAGTTGTCATTGTTTGTCCTTTTCTCAGCCTGAAACACAGGATTATCCTAGTTCAGGCGCGTAGTATTATCGTCTAGTTATAAGTCTGTTTAGTCCGTAGTCATCACAGCTGTAATATGTTTTTTGAATAAATTTATTATTATTATTATAATTTCGTATATTTATTTAATTTCTTAGGTTAAGTTTTTTTACAATATTTTTTTATAAAAAGTAAAATTAATTATTATTATTATTATTATTATTGTTAGTCTGTGGAGATTTCCTGGAGTCACATTTGACAGTTTTTTTTTTTTTTTAATTTTGTCAGATGTTAAGGCAAAGGAGATAACGGCAAACAGCTTTTCAGTGAGCTGCTACCGCCTTGGTAAAATAATGGGAATTAGGGTTTTCAAGCATAACCAGAAATGTATTATACCCACCTGGCTCTGTACTATGCCGAGCGTGGTTTAAATATTTCTGGTTATGCTTTTATGTGTATAAACAATAAGCACAACACATTAAAATTATTCCCGTCTCTTAAAACGTAGTGATTACATACTCTTTGCTCCAGGTACTCAAAATTTTTACGAAAATGGAACAGGGGGCTGTCAAAATTTACACTTCATTATATTTTGACAGGTAAATTTATATTTAGACAAATCAAAATTTGAAGTTCAAGTAAAAACCAAAAAAAATAATGTTCAACATAAACATTTGTAACTCCGATAAACATTTTCACAGTAAGTATTTATTTATTTATCGTAGGCAGGTAGGTACAATTAATTAAATTAAATTTAAAGGTTGAAGTTAGCCTTCTCCAAGTAATCTCTGGCAATTTCAGTGAGGTTATTTCCATCCAATTTATATGGGGCGCTATACATACCAGGTGCAAACTTAACCACTTAGGGATGGAAAGTGTTTGTACGGAACCCTCGGTGCGCGAGTCCGACTCGCACTTGGCCGGTTTTTCTGTTCTTGTACTCCTATGGGTGCGTCCACACTTGTATCATTTCGCCGATCCGATCCCCGTCGCGTATCTTCACCGCGTATCATGAACGGTAAGTGTGGACGTCGCGCCGTCGCGATCATGCAACGCTCGCGCGAAATCCATGTTGATACGCGTATCTTCAGTACCCCGCACACTCGCGATCACGAAAGCATTGCATGATCGCGACGGCGTGACGTCCACACTTTCGTTCATGATACGCGGTGAGGATACGGGGTGAGGATCGGCCGTGATCCATCTCGAGTGGGTTTTTGCCCGATCATCAAAGGCGCTATTTGAGTCATCGATCCACGCTGCGGTCATTGGTTCTTAATCCTTAATCTTTACGATGATTACACTGATGGACTGTCTACTTTGTTAGGCCTTTCCATGCGGCGTCTTCCGGCACGCGGTTTCCACTCGAGAACCTTTCTGCCGCATGCCATAAAACAAACACAGTCATACGAAGGCCATGTCTCCGTGAGCGGGTGCCTTAATCGAAGGCCTCCCCAACGCGGCGTCTTCCAGCACGCGGTTTCCACTCGAGAATCTTTCTGCCGCATTACGTATTATAAAACGAGCACAGTCATGTCCTAAATCTCCATGAGCAGATGACAAAAATGAAGGCCTTCCTCGCTGCGACTTCCGGTACACGGCCCCCACTCAAGAATATTTCTGTCCCAAGGTTCAGTGAGCGATCTCAGCGGGCGACATTTTTAAAAGGGACGCAACTCCGCACAGAACAACGATCACAAACGAAATAGTCCGTAAGCCCGCTCCAAGATTGCCTACGTAACATGACATCACGATAAAATGCATGGCACACGGTCGAAAAAGTTGTGCTGAGCGAGAATCAAACGATTATCGCACAGAAAATTGGCCGGAAGTTTGAGAAAATCCTTCACTTCCGGTCAAAATTTTAGGGGTGTACTTACGTCATGTGACATCATTACGTGACAGATGGCATCATGTAGCCCTTTAATCGTCGAGAGTGTCAACATAAGTCTGCCAGTTCTAAAATGGCCGGAAGTGCTTGGCAGACGAGGTCAAAGATGGTCATCGGGAACGTTTTCCTACGTTTTGTGGTATCTTGACGAAATTGATTATAAATGTTTTAAAGTAATAGTGTCTCTAAAAATAAAAAAAAGTCTACAAGACATATCTGGCCGGAAGTTCTTCAAAAGTGATTTTTATAAGGGTTCCGTAGTCAAACTAGGAACCCTTATATATTTGCCATGTCCGTCGGTTCGTCTCTCCGTCCGCGGCTTAACTCCGTGACCATTAGTACTAGAAAGCTAAAATTTGGTATGAGTATGTGTATGTATCACGACGACAAAACGGTAAAATAAAAACTAAAAAAATTTTTTTTTCGGATAGGTACCGGTCTCGTATCGTACTTAGTGGGGGTGAATTTATTTTTCTTTCCAACACTAGTGTGTGGGGTGGCGTTTAATAGGTTGTCGGGCCACGCTCAGTGTAGGGTCTGTACTTGCCCATCCTTCATAATGTTGTTGCTGTCCTATGGTACCCCAGTGGTACAGAGGGCCTTCGTGAGACATCGCCATCCGCTCCTGTCCTGTGCCTCGCGCTCCGCGTCACTCCAACTCAGCCCGGCCGCCCGCAGCTCGGTGTCGACGGTGCGCTGCCACGTATGCGCCGGTCGGCCCTGTCGTCTGCTCCCGCGCGGCCTCCACGTGAACGCAACATTGCCGATGTTGTCCTCTGGTGTTGTCTTCGGAGGGTGTGCCCTATCCACTTCCACTCCCGTTGAGCGATTTATCGCTTGATCGGGATTTGGTGGCATCGATTGCAAAGATCTTCGTTGCTGATAGTTTTCGGCCAGAATATGCGCAGGATGGATCTAAGGCATTTGTTGACGAACACTTGTAACTTGCTCGTCAGACCCTTGTCTCTTTTCAAGTCTTGCAGCCTAAGAGCAAAACAGACTTCACTATGGAATCGAAGAGGGAAATCTTGATCCGCCGGGTGAGCACGTTCGAATCCCAGACCTGTTTCAGCTGGGCATAGGCGCCTTTAACTTTCCTAATCCTCGCGTCAACGTCGTCATCGGAACTACCGCTGTTGGTCACGGTGCTGCCGAGATATGTGAACTTTGCGATAGATTCCAGCGGTGTCCTATTGAGTCTTATGGGTCGGTTTTCGCACGACTGAACTTGCATTTCGAAGGTCTTCCTAGCGTTTATTCGTAATCCCTAAATCGGGCAGTGAAGACGAAACCAACATTATGTCGTCTGCGTAGTCGAGGTCCTCCAGATGTATGCTTTTATTCCATGTTATGCCCCTCGGTGTTTCTGTTACTTTCCGCATGACGTCGTCGAGCAGGACTATGAAGAGCAGCGGCGACAGGAGGCAACCCTGTTTGACTCCTGCACTCATTGGAATTGGTTCCTCTAGAACTTGGTCGTGCACTACTTTGCAAATACTGCCATTATGTAGGGACCCATCCTTCACAATAGACGGGCTTAAATCCCGAGGTTTAAATTACGAGAAAGATTTCAAGTTCTATAAAAAGGTCGTAAACGCTATAGTCACTGTAATTACTTATTACCTTCTCGAAGTTATCGATTATACGCGCCAGATTGAGCGGAATGTTTTAATGCAGTATGGCACTTAACTAATATGTGTAATGTTCGAAGTATAAGGACACCGCGCGGCCCTTACGTCATTTTAAAGAAAATTATGAAATTTTGCGGTAACTCAAAAACGACTCAACCGATTTTATTAAATATAATTATCATTGAAATTGCTCATAGGTCATATTTTCATGAATTTTTCTATATTTTTTTGACTCAATGTTAAAAAGTTACGGGGGGGGGGACGCAATTTTTTGGATTTTCGGAGCGAATATTTATAAAACTGCTGACTTTATAAAAAATAATGTTTGGAGACCCCTATTATCTTCAAAATACCTATTCAATGCCACCCCACACACTAGTGTTGCAAAGAAAAATAAATTCACCCCCACTTTAGGTGTACGATACGAGAGGTACCTATCCGATTTTTTTTTTTTAGTTTTTATTTTACCGTTTTGTCGTCGTGATACATACACATGCTCATACCAAATTTTAGCTTTCTAGTACTAATGGTCACGGAGCTAAGCCGCGGACGGAGAGACGAACCGACGGACATGGCAAATATATAAGGGTTCCTAGTTTGACTACGGAACCCTAATAAAAATCACTTTTGAAGGACTTCCGGCCAGATATGTCTTGTAGACTTTTTTATTTTTAGAGACACTATTACTTTAAAACATTTATAATCAATTTCGTCAAGATACCACAAAACGTAGGAAAACGTTCCCGATGACCATCTTTGACCTCGTCTGCCAAGCACTTCCGGCCATTTTAGAACTGGCAGACTTATGTTGACACTCTCGACGATTAAAGGGCTACATGATGCCATCTGTCACGTAATGATGTCACATGACGTAAGTACACCCCTAAAATTTTGACCGGAAGTGAAGGATTTTCTCAAACTTCCGGCCAATTTTCTGTGCGATAATCGTTTGATTCTCGCTCAGCACAACTTTTTCGACCGTGTGCCATGCATTTTATCGTGATGTCATGTTACGTAGGCAATCTTGGAGCGGGCTTACGGACTAAAATGAAATGTTCGGCGAAAACGAAACGCCAAAATGATCGGGGCGGTGATACGGTGCTACGATACGGATAGCGTCCAAACTACTGCACGCCGAAATGATCGGTGCGGCGATACGCAACGAGGATACGATACGGCAAGTGTGGACGCGTTTCTTCGCGCGACGGCGCAAATGATACGGAGTGCCCGCAGTGAGCGTCCAAACAGCACGATACGCGGTGGAGATACGCAACGGGGATCGGATCGGCGAAATGATACAAGTGTGGACGCACCCTAATTTGACGACGTGTTTGGCTCGGTTTGTAGACACCTGCCTACTGAGCCGGCGGTCCCGGGTTCGAATCCCGGCCGGGGCAAATATTTGTGTGATGAACTCGAATATTTGTGCTTGGGTCATGGTTGTTCTATGTATTCAAGTATATATTTATCTATGTAAGTATGTATATCGTCGTCTAGTACCCATAACACAAGCCTTCTTGAGCTTAATTTGGGACTAGATCGATTTGTGTTTTGTATTTTCTCCATTGACATCAGTAAAACACCTTAGTACTACACCTTATTAATTAATTGTAGTGGTACCTAAATGTATATTAATTATTGTTTTCAGTTGTGAACTCCGCGCCAGCCACCGCCGCCTGCAAAGATGCCCAAACGAGGTAAGAAACAGTGTTGCCAGTACCTAATGTTGATTTTACCCGATCACTAGGCCATTCGAGTCACCGAGTTACGGAAATTTTTCAATAGATGGCGCCTTTTTTTTTATTTATGTAACACAATAGTACAATAAACTTTTTAAATATCTGCCAAACTGCACAGCACAAGTTTAAACTAATTCTATTACTTAATTTTTCACCAACAACTAATATAATATCGATTCAGAATTTAATCTATACCTACAAGATTCCTACCGGTTTGCCCACTTAGGACGGATGATGAATCGAAATCTACCTCGGCATGTCCTGCGTTTTTTGTTTGCCATTGCTGGATACATCCGTTCAGACATTCTGATCGAATCTATCCAGCAATGCCTTCTTTAGCCTCTTCTTATAAACAATTTTTGACACATTGTGGCAAGATCTAATTGAGTCTGGTACACTATTTAATATCGTGGGTGTGAGATACTTTCGGGTACGCTTCCCATAGTAATTATATACTTTAGGTACTAACAGTCTTCACTTACATAATTCTTTAGCAACGCTCCTTGTTCGATAAGAGTGGTTCAATGGTTTTTTATAATCATTGCGCCTATACTGTTCCAACGCTATGAGCAGTGACCGTTTTTCCTGTACAGGGAGTATATTGCAAATCGAAAAAAGTTTGTCATAGTTTTGCCTGTGGTCGGCACCTAAAATTTACCCCAATTTTTCATGGAAAATTATAATTTTCTCAATAACCTGAACACCATTCCATTCAAAATTACATTTGCGCAAATGGGAACTAACGCTTTATTTTTTAATATATAATTCATATGTTATAATTCTTTTTTTTTTTTCAGCATGTCGCGGGAGCCGATCCAAGGGCCATCCAAAGGGCTGACTCTTTCCACATCGGAAGAGCGGCCCGGCGGCGGGAGCGCGAATTGCCGGCCGAGGCCGACGCGCGGCGGGCGCGGATGCGGCGGCGGAAACGCAAAGCAGACGCAATAAAAGGTAAGGGGATCGATACCGTTATCCGAATACTGGTTAATATAGTTCGATAACTGTTAAAAATTTCGTTCGTTGAAATAACGTTTCCTTAGAGTAACTCCACCCTGTCTATCCTGCGGGTGAAAGATGCGGAAACAAGGTAAGAAACAGTGTTGCCAGTACCTAATGTTGATTTTACCCGATCACTAGGCCATTCGAGTCACCGAGTTACGGAAAATTTTTCAATAGATGGCGCCTTTTTTTTTATTTATGTAACACAATAGTACAATAAACTTTTTAAATATCTGCCAAACTGCACAGCACAAGTTTAAACTAATTTTATTACTTAATTTTTCACCAACAACTAATATAATATCGATTCAGAATTTAATCTATACCTACAAGATTCCCACCGGTTTGCCCACTTAGGACGGATGATGAATCGAAATCTACCTCGGCATGTCCTGCGTTTTTTGTTTGCCATTGCTGGATACATCCGTTCAGACATTCTGATCGAATCTATCCAGCAATGCCTTCTTTAGCCTCTTCTTATAAACAATTTTTGACACATTGTGGCAAGATCTAATTGAGTCTGGTACACTATTTAATATCGTGGGTGTGAGATACTTTCGGGTACGCTTCCCATAGTAATTATATACTTTAGGTACTAACAGTCTTCGCTTACATAATTCTTTAGCAACGCTCCTTGTTCGATAAGAGTGGTTCAATGGTTTTTTATAATCATTGCGCCTATACTGTTCCAACGCTATGAGCAGTGACCGTTTTTCCTGTACAGGGAGTATATTGCAAATCGAAAAAAGTTTGTCATAGTTTTGCCTGTGGTCGGCACCTAAAATTTACCCCAATTTTTCATGGAAAATTATAATTTTCTCAATAACCTAAACACCATTCCGTTCAAAATTTCATTTGCGCAAATGGGAACTAACGCTTTATTTTTTAATATATAATTCATATGTTATAATTCTTTTTTTTTTCAGCATGTCGCGGGTGGTGATCGCAGGGCCATCCAAAATGCTGTCTCTATCCGCTTCGGAAGAGCGGCTTTTTAGGATGGCCCTTAACGAGACCCGGCGCCGGCAGCGCGAATTGCCGGCCGAGGCCGAGGCGCGGCGGGCTCGGATGCGGCGGCGGAAACGCAAAGCCGACGCGCTAAAAGGTAAGGGGATCGATACCGTTATCCGAATACTGGTTAATATAGTTCGATAACTGTTAAAAATTTCGTTCGTTGAAATAACGTTTCCTTAGAGTAACTCCACCCTGTCTATCCTGCGGGTGAAAGATGCGGAAACAAGGTAAGAAACAGTGTTGCCAGTACCTAATGTTGATTTTACCCGATCACTAGGCCATTCGAGTCACCGAGTTACGGAAAATTTTTCAATAGATGGCGCCTTTTTTTTATTTATGTAACACAATAGTACAATAAACTTTTTAAATATCTGCCAAACTGCACAGCACAAGTTTAAACTAATTTTATTACTTAATTTTTCACCAACAACTAATATAATATCGATTCAGAATTGAATCTATACCTACAAGATTCCCACCGGTTTGCCCACTTAGGACGGATGATGAATCGAAATCTACCTCGGCATGTCCTGCGTTTTTTGTTTGCCATTGCTGGATACATCCGTTCAGACATTCTGATCGAATCTATCCAGCAATGCCTTCTTTAGCCTCTTCTTATAAACAATTTTTGACACATTGTGGCAAGATCTAATTGAGTCTGGTACACTATTTAATATCGTGGGTGTGAGATACTTTCGGGTACGCTTCCCATAGTAATTATATACTTTAGGTACTAACAGTCTTCACTTACATAATTCTTTAGCAACGCTCCTTGTTCGATAAGAGTGGTTCAATGGTTTTTTATAATCATTGCGCCTATACTGTTCCAACGCTATGAGCAGTGACCGTTTTTCCTGTACAGGGAGTATATTGCAAATCGAAAAAAGTTTGTCATAGTTTTGCCTGTGGTCGGCACCTAAAATTTACCCCAATTTTTCATGGAAAATTATAATTTTCTCAATAACCTGAACACCATTCCATTCAAAATTACATTTGCGCAAATGGGAACTAACGCTTTATTTTTTAATATATAATTCATATGTTATAATTCTTTTTTTTTTCAGCATGTCGCGGGTGGTGATCGCAGGGCCATCCAAAATGCTGTCTCTATCCGCTTCGGAAGAGCGGCTTTTTAGGATGGCCCTTAACGAGACCCGGCGCCGGCAGCGCGAATTGCCGGCCGAGGCCGACGCGCGGCGGGCGCGGATGCGGCGGCGGAAACGCAAAGCAGACGCAATAAAAGGTAAGGGGATCGATACCGTTATCCGAATACTGGTTAATATAGTTCGATAACTGTTAAAAATTTCGTTCGTTGAAATAACGTTTCCTTAGAGTAACTCCACCCTGTCTATCCTGCGGGTGAAAGATGCGGAAACAAGGTAAGAAACAGTGTTGCCAGTACCTAATGTTGATTTTACCCGATCACTAGGCCATTCGAGTCACCGAGTTACGGAAAATTTTTCAATAGATGGCGCCTTTTTTTTATTTATGTAACACAATAGTACAATAAACTTTTTAAATATCTGCCAAACTGCACAGCACAAGTTTAAACTAATTTTATTACTTAATTTTTCACCAACAACTAATATAATATCGATTCAGAATTGAATCTATACCTACAAGATTCCCACCGGTTTGCCCACTTAGGACGGATGATGAATCGAAATCTACCTCGGCATGTCCTGCGTTTTTTGTTTGCCATTGCTGGATACATCCGTTCAGACATTCTGATCGAATCTATCCAGCAATGCCTTCTTTAGCCTCTTCTTATAAACAATTTTTGACACATTGTGGCAAGATCTAATTGAGTCTGGTACACTATTTAATATCGTGGGTGTGAGATACTTTCGGGTACGCTTCCCATAGTAATTATATACTTTAGGTACTAACAGTCTTCGCTTACATAATTCTTTAGCAACGCTCCTTGTTCGATAAGAGTGGTTCAATGGTTTTTTCTCAAACATCCAATGAAATATTGTCTTTACGTTCCTTAAAATAGGCTCGGAAGTATCGCTTTTTGGGCGCAACAACTCGAGAGGACTGTAAAGGGATTTCATACTGCTTTTCAGGCCTAGGCCTGCAAAGTAATTTTTTTTTGGTTTCAACAACAAGGTCATTCACACAGCTGGCTGGTTTGACAAAAAGCTGGTTTTGTTTTTAAAGGTTGGTTGTTAGACACTTGTGGAAAAAAAAAATCAAGATGGCGACTATTTTTTTTTCAAAATTTCAAATGGGTGCTAGGCGGCTAAAACTCGGTATCGGGGGGCTCTCGGGGCTCAAAAATATGAATCTGAAATCTTGTCCGAAAATTCGGTCAAATTCGGAAAATATCGAAAAAAAAACGATTTGTATGGAGAAAATTTCAAATTGGTCCTAGGAGGCTGAAATTCGGTATCCGGGGGTTTTTGGGTCTCCTGAGTCAGAATCTGAAATCGGATTTTTAAAATTCGGTCAAATTCGGAAAATATCGGACAAACAATATTAAGTGTTATTCTTTGAAGTATATTTTTTTATTTCATTGTATGTTTGAGAAAAGCACTATACATGCCTCGTCGTGAAAACGGATTCCCGGCCTCGTATCACTATCCGGCCTCGCTCGCACGCTCGCTCGGCCGTATATACCTACTTGGCCGGAAATCCTCATTTTCCCGGCCTCTGATGTAATGTACTATTTATAATCATTGCGCCTATACTGTTCCAACGCTATGAGCAGTGACCGTTTTTCCTGTACAGGGAGTATATTGCAAATCGAAAAAAGTTTGTCATAGTTTTGCCTGTGGTCGGCACCTAAAATTTACCCCAATTTTTCATGGAAAATTATAATTTTCTCAATAACCTAAACACCATTCCGTTCAAAATTTCATTTGCGCAAATGGGAACTAACGCTTTATTTTTTAATATATAATTCATATGTTATAATTCTTTTTTTTTTTTCAGCATGTCGCGGGTGGTGATCGCAGGGCCATCCAAAATGCTGTCTCTATCCGCTTCGGAAGAGCGGCTTTTTAGGATGGCCCTTAACGAGACCCGGCGCCGGCAGCGCGAATTGCCGGCCGAGGCCGAGGCGCGGCGGGCTCGGATGCGGCGGCGGAAACGCAAAGCCGACGCGCTAAAAGGTAAGGGGATCGATACCGTTATCCGAATACTGGTTAATATAGTTCGATAACTGTTAAAAATTTCGTTCGTTGAAATAACGTTTCCTTAGAGTAACTCCACCCTGTCTATCCTGCGGGTGAAAGATGCGGAAACAAGGTAAGAAACAGTGTTGCCAGTACCTAATGTTGATTTTACCCGATCACTAGGCCATTCGAGTCACCGAGTTACGGAAAATTTTTCAATAGATGGCGCCTTTTTTTTATTTATGTAACACAATAGTACAATAAACTTTTTAAATATCTGCCAAACTGCACAGCACAAGTTTAAACTAATTTTATTACTTAATTTTTCACCAACAACTAATATAATATCGATTCAGAATTGAATCTATACCTACAAGATTCCCACCGGTTTGCCCACTTAGGACGGATGATGAATCGAAATCTACCTCGGCATGTCCTGCGTTTTTTGTTTGCCATTGCTGGATACATCCGTTCAGACATTCTGATCGAATCTATCCAGCAATGCCTTCTTTAGCCTCTTCTTATAAACAATTTTTGACACATTGTGGCAAGATCTAATTGAGTCTGGTACACTATTTAATATCGTGGGTGTGAGATACTTTCGGGTACGCTTCCCATAGTAATTATATACTTTAGGTACTAACAGTCTTCACTTACATAATTCTTTAGCAACGCTCCTTGTTCGATAAGAGTGGTTCAATGGTTTTTTATAATCATTGCGCCTATACTGTTCCAACGCTATGAGCAGTGACCGTTTTTCCTGTACAGGGAGTATATTGCAAATCGAAAAAAGTTTGTCATAGTTTTGCCTGTGGTCGGCACCTAAAATTTACCCCAATTTTTCATGGAAAATTATAATTTTCTCAATAACCTGAACACCATTCCATTCAAAATTACATTTGCGCAAATGGGACCTAACGCTTTATTTTTTAATATATAATTCATATGTTATAATTCTTTTTTTTTTTTCAGCATGTCGCGGGAGCCGATCCAAGGGCCATCCAAAGGGCTGACTCTTTCCACATCGGAAGAGCGGCCCGGCGGCGGGAGCGCGAATTGCCGGCCGAGGCCGACGCGCGGCGGGCGCGGATGCGGCGGCGGAAACGCAAAGCAGACGCAATAAAAGGTAAGGGGATCGATACCGTTATCCGAATACTGGTTAATATAGTTCGATAACTGTTAAAAATTTCGTTCGTTGAAATAACGTTTCCTTAGAGTAACTCCACCCTGTCTATCCTGCGGGTGAAAGATGCGGAAACAAGGTAAGAAACAGTGTTGCCAGTACCTAATGTTGATTTTACCCGATCACTAGGCCATTCGAGTCACCGAGTTACGGAAAATTTTTCAATAGATGGCGCCTTTTTTTTTATTTATGTAACACAATAGTACAATAAACTTTTTAAATATCTGCCAAACTGCACAGCACAAGTTTAAACTAATTTTATTACTTAATTTTTCACCAACAACTAATATAATATCGATTCAGAATTGAATCTATACCTACAAGATTCCCACCGGTTTGCCCACTTAGGACGGATGATGAATCGAAATCTACCTCGGCATGTCCTGCGTTTTTTGTTTGCCATTGCTGGATACATCCGTTCAGACATTCTGATCGAATCTATCCAGCAATGCCTTCTTTAGCCTCTTCTTATAAACAATTTTTGACACATTGTGGCAAGATCTAATTGAGTCTGGTACACTATTTAATATCGTGGGTGTGAGATACTTTCGGGTACGCTTCCCATAGTAATTATATACTTTAGGTACTAACAGTCTTCGCTTACATAATTCTTATTCCTTGTTCGATAAGAGTGGTTCAATGGTTTTTTATAATCATTGCGCCTATACTGTTCCAACGCTATGAGCAGTGACCGTTTTTCCTGTACAGGGAGTATATTGCAAATCGAAAAAAGTTTGTCATAGTTTTGCCTGTGGTCGGCACCTAAAATTTACCCCAATTTTTCATGGAAAATTATAATTTTCTCAATAACCTAAACACCATTCCGTTCAAAATTTCATTTGCGCAAATGGGAACTAACGCTTTATTTTTTAATATATAATTCATATGTTATAATTCTTTTTTTTTTTTCAGCATGTCGCGGGTGGTGATCGCAGGGCCATCCAAAATGCTGTCTCTATCCGCTTCGGAAGAGCGGCTTTTTAGGATGGCCCTTAACGAGACCCGGCGCCGGCAGCGCGAATTGCCGGCCGAGGCCGAGGCGCGGCGGGCTCGGATGCGGCGGCGGAAACGCAAAGCCGACGCGCTAAAAGGTAAGGGGATCGATACCGTTATCCGAATACTGGTTAATATAGTTCGATAACTGTTAAAAATTTCGTTCGTTGAAATAACGTTTCCTTAGAGTAACGTTTAAAACAGTAACGAAATAATTTCGATTATCGTTATTCAAGAAAAACTAAATGTATAACGTTACGCTGAACAGTATTAACCGGTATTACTCAGTTTCGCCGCGCGTTTTCCTTTGTAGGCGCCGACGCATCGCTATCCTGTTTACGCATAAGGATATTTTGTATATTTGTCTCTGTTTGACTCGTGCCGGCCGGCTTCAAGGATTGTTTGTTTATTATTATTGTGGAAGAGACTTTTGCATTACGATAATTCCGGCGCGATCACTTAAGGCGCTATTTCCCAGTAGACGCCGAACTCGCTCATTTTTTAATGAGTCGTAAACATATTAAACAGTGGTTGAAGATTATGAAAAAAATATATGTCATATTCAAGCATCTTGCGATTACAAAATCGCTTTCGACAACATGACTAGTAAAACTTCGAACGATCGAAAAAAAACCAAAGTTACCTCTATTTGTATAGTACATTTTACAACTAGTGTGAAAAGAATGTCTTTTTACCACTAGTACCGAGGTACAGTCTGGCAAAAAAGAGTAGAAATTAAAAAGTGGCAATACTGTAGTGCCGTCCCCTTTTCCTTAGATGGATTAGAAAGGGACGTCACTACGGTATTGCCACTTTTTAATTTCTACTCTTTTTTGCCAGACTATATCTTGCCACGAGCTGAAAGCGAGTGGCAAGACTCGGTACGAGTAGTAAAAAGACATTTCACACGTGTTGTAAACGACGTTTTTTAATGCAATTGCGAAAAAATAATAAATTAATATATCATTGCGATAAAATATGCTTGCTTCGAAGTTATTTTTGAACGAACCCATACTTTACAAATGACACTGACAGTGACAACATACTATTGGAATCAGCGCCATCGGCCTCGAGTTGAGAAACTAAATTGACACTTGGCAGTTGACACTGACAGTATTTATAAGGATAATATTTAGCTTGCCACAGCCCAATGCAGATAATTATAATACTGAAACGACATTAATTAGAACCTTTAACATTATCAAAACAGAAGTACAAGACATTACAGTATCAACAAACAGAAACAGATCATGCAACAAGAGTTTTAGTGCCAAATTTGTGATCTGCGACATGTGACCAAGGACACGTTTACAACTAAAATATCATGAATTGTTTGAATATTTGAAGACTATCAAGGATAATTAGAGGTAAAAGAAACATTAAATCACATTATTAGTTATGTTTAAGGTTATTTTTTTGAACAAGAAGCTGGTGAAATCTATAAATGTTACTAAATTATTAACATTTTGCAGGTCCTTAACAAATTGGCGGAAGGATAATATTCACTCAAAGCGGCTCCTAGGAAGTCAACCAGTCAATTACTATGTACCTAGCTGCTCAAGTGCCACGTTGATGACCATGTTTAGAAGAAATGATGATTATGTTTAACATTACGAAAAGACAACTATATCAAATGAGGTCTAAGAAGAATTACTTGCTTTTGTGATTAAATGAGAATAAAAAAAAAATATTTGTATTAAAACAAGGTTGATATCAGAAATATTTTATTTTCAGTAATAATTATAGTTAATGGTACAATTAGTGCAGTTCATAGTTATGTTGTGAGTTCTTCCATGTAAATTAAGTGTCTGACTAGTCAGGCATGGTGTATTTTCAGGTTCCTGCTGTTGTGATAATTCCTGTGGGTCAAAGTTAGAGGGGCTATGTGTAATCCAAGTGTTGTTGGCACGTGACGGTCCTGGTTGGTTAACAGGGCTGGGTGTAACCAAAGTGTTGTTAGCATGTGACGGTCCTGGTTGAGGTTCAGTATTAACAGGTACATTAAGACCAGATTGGAATGTGGATGACGAAAATTCTGTGGACTCTTGCGACTTTACATTAATTGATTTTG
This sequence comes from Apotomis betuletana, assembly GCA_932273695.1. Lineage (NCBI taxonomy): Eukaryota > Metazoa > Arthropoda > Insecta > Lepidoptera > Tortricidae > Apotomis > Apotomis betuletana. The sequence continues at coordinate 47,341 of CAKNZM010000014.1, read as the reverse complement.
CAATTTGTTTTCCAATTTTTAATTTGTTATCAATGGAGTTTTCTATGTATCCTTCTGCTACATTACTTGACCGCCAACCTCCATGCCTCTTCAAAGTTGTTATGTCAGCTCCTGAGTCGGCAAGTAATGTAGCAGAGGTTCTCCTAAATGCATGTCCGGTGTAAAGATTTGCATCAGGCAAATTTAAGTACTGAGCGATATCTCTCGGCATATTCCCAAACTTGTTTAAGCCTATTACCTGGGCAGTGCACCTTCCTCTTTGAAAATTCTGAAAGAATCGGTCACTTTTGCCCTTAGAAGACCGCAGACTCTGATATTTCTTGACTATTTCTGCAAATGGGCCGTCAATAGTGAAGGACCTGGGAATTTTATTTTTTGTATTTGGTATTTTGACAAGAAGTATGTCCCCATGTGTTTCTATATCTTTTACTGATACATTTGTGAGCTCTTCGCGTCTGCATGCGCCACAGACTCCAAATATAAGAGCAACCTATGAACAAAGTTACATATTTATTATATATTGTAAGACAATTGTTTATTTCATTCTATTTTTTTTAACTTCCTACTTTATTTTTAGAGTTAATTTACTTAAATTGTGTACATATTTTATTAGATTTATATTTAAGTTTATACCTTTGTAGCTAGATGTTGCTGATCTGGAGCTTCATTAATAAACGTCTCAATTTGTTCAGCTGTTAGTACCTTCGATTTTTTACTCTGAAATCCTGCACTTTGCCTTTTTAAGAAAGCAGTCAATCTGGTGTAAGTTTTTATATCTATGTCATGTTTTAACTTTATAACATCTTTCAACATAGAATATTTTGACCATACACTTGTCAACCATCGACCAGTTATATTATTGGATTTTGAAGGCAGATAAATGGTGAACTGTCATGTCAAACTATTTAAAAACTGATTTTGGAAAATCCAGTGTGAGAAGAAAGACTATCAGAAAAAAAAATGCACAGCGATCTTGCAAGCTCAAAAAACTGCTCAGAGTGGATGCATTCAGAAAAACGCATAAGAAACAAAGATGTTGCCAAGTAAAAATAAAATAAATTCATCTAGTTTTTCTGTAGAATAAGTGCTTTTGCATTACTGAATTCAAGACGATTCATTTACTACTTTTATTCAATATTTTTATTAATTTAATTTTTAATTTCTTAACAAGTGTACAACCAGTCATTCATACTTCACAAATTACTGGCTCGTCCACCGGAGGTGTGCCATATGTTCCACCTGTTATCTTTACTTCTCAAATTGCAGATTTATCGCCGAGAGACGTACCTTCAAGTATATCAAATCAATACATTCTAAGTACAATTATATCGAAGCTAGAGTGCGTCAAAGGCAATCCTCTTCTCAAGCTGTTGAATCATCTCCATCTTCTCAAAATTTAGAAAATATACAGCTCGATCAAAATCAATTCCTCACCCAACAACTTCGTATATATGAAGAGAGTCACGAATGCATTACCCCTAAAGTCATTCTACACAGAAACAGATATTCCAGGTGATGGTAATGTCTATTCCACTCACTCATACGTGTTCTGCAACTTCAAATTTTGACTTGTGATTTAAGGAAACAGTTACGTGATTCACCTTATTTAAACTGCTGCCACAACCCACAGGAAGCATATAACATACTCTCAAGTAACAATGAATATGGAGATTTGGATTGTTTATACTTGTTTTCAAAAATTTACAGTCAAAATATTTGTGTGCATTACCACTATTTCAACGTAATTTCAAAAAATGAAGACACTCGCTTCTGTCATTTTAAAGAAAATGATACACATAATTGGATTCATCTTGATCTTCGTGATCTGCACTTTACGCCTTACTTCTCTGATGATGAAAAGAAAAAAAAAGAAGATGAAAGAAAAAAAAAGCAGAGAAACAAAGAATATTCTAAGCGGTATCGAGATAAAAAAAGAACATCAAATTTACAAATAGACACGTCCGACAGAAATGTCTCAGATGTACAACCAGTCATTCATACTTCACAAATTACTGGCTCGTCCACCGGAGGTGTACCATATGTTCCACCTGTTATCTGTACTTCTCAAATTGCAGATTTATCGCCGAGAGACGTACCTTCAAGTATATCAATACATTCTAAGTACAATTATATCGAAGATAGAGTGCGTCAAAGGCAATCCTCTTCTCAAGCTGTTGAATCATCTCCATCTAATATACATCTTCAAACATACTCTGCTTTTCAACAGAATTCTTCTGCTCATCAACAATTTCAAAAAGATTTTGTTGAAAATGAATTTGGTCATGCTTGTGACATTTGCGACAGACTGTGGTTTAGAAATGATTTGAGATATTTGCAGAATAACGATGCAACTCCAAACATTGAATGTATAAGAACATTGCTCTCAAACATTGCTATACTGAAAATAAAAATATGTTCGACTTGCTTTACAGCCATTCAAAAGCGACATATCCCACCACTATCAGTTTACAATGGATTCAAATATCCACCACTTCCGGACTGTCTTAAAGACTTTCCTTTGGACTTGGTAACTGAAAGACTTGTATCGCCAAGGATTCCATTTATGCAAATTCGAAGGCTTCGGCATGTTCACGGTCAATATGGAATATACGGGCAGGTGATAAATGTTCCAATCGAAGTAAATACAATGGTGCATTAGTTACCAAGACAAGTGGATGATGATCATGCCATAACAGTTCATATCAAAAGGAAAAAAAATCACAAATCTAGCTACGTATATGGTATAGTGACGAAAAGAAAAATAAAAGTGTGGTTACGATATTTAAAGGATACTCCTCTTTACAAGTCCTACGGCGTTTCAGTTGACGACGATTTTTTTAACGATAAAAGTTAAGACGTTGAAGATGAAATAATTTTTGATGAAGTTGGCGACAATGACATTTTAGAACAAATAACCATCGAGGAAAGTTTAATGGCACAGCAGCAAACATTGATGTGGAACGACGGTATGTACTTGAGAATCGCTCCAGGCGAAGGTAGTTTTTTATTTTTATTTTCATGTTTCTTTAATTTATTGAACAAGAAGATCCATTAAATATATGATTTACTTTTGTTTTCATTTTTAGGTAATGCTCCAAAGAGTTTGCTGTTTGATGAACATGCCGCAGAATTATTTTTTCCACAAATATATTTGGGGCAATTCAGAGAATTTAAGAATGCGGTCACACCCTTCATGATGGCTACAAGTGAACTTAGGAGATCTGATCGACGAGGAGTAACCCCTCAACTTGTTGTACATGGCTATGAAAACAATGAGAATTAGAATTAAGGACTCTCTTAATATTGCATTCAAGCATGTCGGCCAAGGTATTACAATAACTAAAGAGCAAATACAATCTGATGATTATATTCACGGCTGCATTGAAACTAATTTGGCATTCCTTCGTTCCATCCCGAATTCAGCATACTATTGGGCAGAAAGAAAACGAGATCTTTTTTCTATGATTCGTCAATATGGTAAGCCAACTGTTTTCTTTACCATAAGTGCTAATGAAATTGGATGGCCTAAATTATTACAATTGTTGCATAATTTCAATAATAATGCGGAAATATCGGTTGAAGAAGCTGCAGATTTGCATTTTATTGAAAAAAGCAGTCTTATTAATGAAGATGCCGTGACATGTGCTATATACTTTCATAAGTTGGTCGAAATTATTTTAAAAATATTGCAATCGAAAAGGCACACCCTTTAAAAAAATACAGGATTTTACATTATTTTAAAAGAATTGAATTTCAACATAGAGGTAGTCCACATGCGCATATTTTAGCTTATAATAAAGCTATCAATCTTATCGATTTTCTGATATCATTATCTGCTGCCGAGGCTTCCGGTGATATCCGATTGCAAACTCATAAGCATACTTTTAATTCAGTAAGATTAGCTGAAAATTTGGCAAAATGGAAGGACAACTTTTATCTATCAGGATATGTAGGTTATAGAGCCAAGTTTAATTTTATCTACTCTCCCCCCCTCTCAGGGGTGAGCGTCACCCCCCCGCGCCCTCGAATGTGTCCCGGAGCGCGGTATTTTCCACTTTAGAAGAAAACCGTGTACGATACATACAAAGTGTATAAGAACGAAATAATCCTGAATAAATTTACTATAAACCTTTCATACATACAAAAGCGATAGCACTTATACAATCAGCGCAATCTGTTACCAAATACTAACGTTTTTAATTATTGATCTTTTTTTTCTGCTAAAAGGTTAGTTATCTCAAAAACTACACACTTCTCGGCCAAAATATGTATGACAAAAGTAAAGAATGGACAATGTTCTTTCTAAAAATGTATAATTTATTTCTGTTACTCTTTAATTTACCGTTGCAATGCTATTTTTAAAATTTAAGTCATTTGGCCATTATGCGAAATATAAATATTCGTACTAGTTAAACGGTGTTACTTGCGATACCATAGACTTCTTATATGTTTTTCTGTAATCTACAAATATTGAACTATATCCTGTATTTTTTTTTTTTTTTTAGACTTACTATTTAAGGAAATAAGGGGTGTGTGGGGAAATCGTTAAGTTTTGCTCGTTTTCGTAAATAACTTCAAAACCGTTTAATTTTGAATTATTAAATATATATATTTGAGATATTCATAATAAACTCTTTCATTTGATATGTCACACGATATACTTTGCTATTTTTTTTTCTAATTTACCCCTCAAATCGGGCCCCCATGTTTCAAATTACTTGATTTACTTTACGTTACGTCACATTTCCATATTTGGGTCATCAATTTACATACGTGTACTAAATTTCAACTCAATCGGTCCAGTAGTTTCGGAGAAAATTCGCTATGATTATAGTAGGATCCCTCGTGTATCTGTGTCAGTCCGTCCGTCGGTCATAGCGAATTTTCTCCGAAACTACTGGACCGATTGAGTTGAAATTTAGTACACGTATGTAAATTGATGACCCAAACATGGACGTGTAACGTAACGTAACGCAAATAAATAAATTTTGACATGAGGGCCAGTTTAGGGAGCAAAATAGAAAAAAAAATGGCATAGTATATCGTGTGACATATCAAATGAAAGGGTACATTATGAACATCTCAAATATATGTATTATATAATTCTAAATTAAACGGTTTTGAAGTTATTTACGAAAATGAGCAAAACTTGACGATTTCCCCACACACCCCTTATTTCCTAAAATAGTGAGGCTAAGTAAAAAAAAAAATACAGAATATAGTTCAATACTTGTAGATTACAGAAAAACATATAAGAAGTCTATGGTATTGCAAGTAACACCGTTTAACTAGTACGAATATTTATATTTCGCATAATGGCCAAATGACATAAATTTTAAAAATAGCTTTGCAACGGTAAATGAAAGAGAAACAGAAATAAATTATACATTTTTAGAAAGAACATTGTCCATTCTTTACCTTTGTCATACATATTTTGGCCGAGAAGTGTGCAGTTTTTGAGATAACTAACCTTTTAGCAGAAAAAAAAAATCAATAATTAAAAACGTTAGTATTTGGTAACAGATTGCGCCGATTGTATAAGTGCTATCGCTTTTGTATGTATGAAAGGTTTATAGTAAATTTATTCAGGATTATTTCGTTCATATACTTTTTGTATGTATCGTACACGGTTTTCTTCTAAAGTGGAAAATACCGCGCTCCGGGACACATTCGAGGGCGCGGGGGGGTGACGCTCACCTCTGAGAGGGGGGGAGAGTAGATAAAATTAAACTTGGCTCTATAACCTACATATCCTGATAGATAAAAGTTGTCCTTTAATTTTGCCAAATTTTCCATATATTGCAATCTAATTTTCTTGGATTATTTTACTTGCTACAAAGGTATAGCATCGAGACGACAAGAAAAATGTAGATTTGACGCTCCGTTCATGCCAGTTAAGAAAACCATGATTTTGACACCTATGCCAGATACAGAGAATGGTTTTCAACAGTACAAGGCTAAATACTAGGCCGATGCAGAGTCAGCCACCGGCTAAGCTTGCACCATAGATTGGAGCGGAGTTTTTTTTTTTGTCCAAATTTTCTCTTCGTCACGACCTAGCGAAATTTAATTTGTGCATTTTAAAACAAAAAATTCTAAAATCGGTTGAGAACTCGCTGAGATCTGCGCATTGTTACAAAGTCCATTCGAGTCGATCCATGGGAGCTTCGCTCCAATAATGCAATCCAAAAAAACTTGGAAAAATACGAATACAATGGCAATCATTTTACGATGAAAATAACATTGCTTCAGATGATGAACATGTCAAAATTATTCGAGCAGAAATTAATATACCACGAGTTTTTCCAAAACGTGAACCATGTGAAAAGTGGAATAATCCATTTAATCCATTCATATTCAACGTTGTCAGATCCAACACTGATTTCCAATTTATAACTGAAGAATATTCTTGTGCAGCTTACGTGGTCGAATATGTTAATAAAACTAACAGAGGTGTTAGCAATTTACAAAGACAAATAATTGAAATAATGGATGAACATCCTAAGTTTAATTTATTTGACATTACTAAAAATATTAGCATCAATCTTTTGAACCACACTGAGATGACGAGTCAAGAGGCTGCATGGTATTTATTGAGAGAACCAATGTCAAAAAGTTCAACTGTTATTGTCTATATACCATACCAACCATTGCCCGGTCGAAAGGCATAGAATAAAGAAGACAATGAAAGAATTAACTAAACTAGAAGATGATTCAACCGACGTATGGAAGGAAAATTGGTTTGACAAATATGAGAAGAGACCAGAAGATTTAGCAAGTATTTCTCTTGCTCAGTTCGTTGCTAAATATTATAAAAATAACAAGGGTGACTATGTACTCAGGGAAGAACCAAAAGTTATACGATATCGCAATTATGATATGGGTACAGACTACAATGAGTATCGGAGAGAAATGGTTACTTTGCACCTTCCGTTCCGTCATGAAGAATCGGAAATTCTTGCAGAATCGCGATATCTTCAGTTATACGAAGAAAATGAGGCACTTATTCTAGGTCGAAGAAAAGAGTTCGAATCAAATCTTGACATCGAAAAAACTTTGGAAATCTGCAGGCAGTTATGCCGTGAATATGTTCACGATGATAAAGAGGAGATAATCGACGTCGTTGGTAGAATTCCTAATGAAAACCCATTTGCTGAATTATATCACAATCCAAACGCAGAATTAAATGATGATTTACGGCTTGCGTTGTTTGATAAGCTTGAAGCAATTGCTAAAAAGAAAGAGAATATCTTACCTTATCCAGAATTTTATGAGCTTATGCGCAAAGCAAACGAGGAACAGCGAGAAATTTTGTTTAACACTATGCATCATTTAATATCAAACAACGAGCCAATGCAAAAACCATTGCTGATATATTTATATCTGGACCAGCTGGAAGTGGTAAAACGTTTGTAATAAAAGCACTCATGGAGATTTATAATAGATTTTCTGACACGGATGGAATTTTCAACGCATACATTGCTTGTGCTTTAACTGGAAAAGCTGCTTCAGCCATAGGTGGAACTACGGTGCATAATGCTTTAAGCATATCACTCTCAAGGCTATTGCCACTCAACATCGAAAAGGCTCATCAATACAGAGCGCTATTTAAGTTCGTTAAGGTTATTATCATTGACGAAGTAAGCATGGTTTCAGCAGAATTATTAGAACAAATTAATGAACGTTTGAAGCAAATAACTGGCCTGTTTACAAAAGCTTTTGGTGGATTGGACTTGATCCTTATCGGAGATTTGCGCCAATTGCCCCCTATAAAAGCCACACCGATTTTCAAGCAAATTAAAACAAAAAATACTGGTGTATCGACTTGGCGACAATTTCATCAATTCGAACTCAAGAAGGTAGTGCGCCAAGAAAATAGACTTTTCTTCCATTTTAACAATGATCGGTGATGGGTTTATTCTAACAGAAGAAGAATTAAATATCATAGAACCCAGATTTGTAACTAAAGAACACGCACAATCAGTATGTCCGGAAGGAACTAGACTTATCTTTACGAATCATGGGGTTAACGAATACAACAGTTCAGTTTTGAATAGTTTTGAAAATAAAACTGTTTCATTGGCATCGGATGTCTTCGTTGGTTGTCATAATGCAGAGCAAGAAAATTTAATAAGGCAAAAAGTTGCATAAAATGAAACCTGATGAGACTGGTGGATTACCTTATGAACTAGTTCTAGTTCCTAACCGACCATATATGATAACCATAAACATAGATGTCGCTGATGGTTTATTTATCCAACGGCACTGTAGGAAAATTACTTCTCATAGAATCTGATAAAAATTATGAAATTACAAGACTTTGGTTAAAATTCTCAAAATCTATTGGTCAAAAACGTACAACGTTTAGGAGCGACATTGCACGCTTGAAAATCGACACGGACGCTGTTCCAATTTCTGTTCGTCGTCAATACCACTCAACAAAAATAAAACTATAGTTGCAAAAAGAAAACATTTTCCACTGATTTCGGCTTTGGCAATGACAATTCACAAATCCCAAGGAGGTACTTTTGATGCTATAGTTTATGAATACAATCGTTCTCACTCAAGAGAATTGGTGTACGTTGCGTTATCAAGGGTAACTAGTATCGAAGGTTTGTTCATAGTCACTGAAGAAAACGCAAGGGCGAGCTGGAAATTTCATCATGACAGAGTAGGAAACGCACAGGTGGAAGATTCAAATGCAAAAAAAATCAAAAGAGATCGACAACTCATCGAGAAGATTTATCACTTGAATTGAAACGATTACGTGAAAATCCATTGCAAACCATCACCAAAACACTCCTTGATTTTATTTCTAAGAATAATAGATTGTTATTTTTTCATTCAATTGTCAAAGTTTACGTGCGCATGTAGATGATCTAGCAATTGATACTCTTGTTAGAAAGACGAATGTATTAATGTTATCAGAAACTCATATGGGTAACGATGAAATAATTGACATTCCGAATTTCAATTTTGTTGTGAGTTTCAGAAGAAATAATCGTCCAGCGGGAAGAGTAACTATTTATCAAAATATGAACACAGTTCATTATTGCACAAATTATATGGATGTGCATGCGAAATACACGAGCATGTTTAATGCTGTGTCTGATATCGGCGATATGTGTGTAAGTTGTTGCCAATTTGGTGATAATCAGTTTATTATTATGGTTGCCATTTACATTTCTCCAGATAAGTCATTGCGTGCTATACGAGACTTCTTGTATGAAAATTTATTTATTTATTCTCATGACGCATCTACACTGCTTGAAAAAAATTGGGATAAGGTTTGATGATTTGCCAATGATTTTGAGTGGAGATTTCAACATAAACTTTGCAGACGATAAAAATCAACCTTTAATAGAATTTTTAAATAATGAGTTTGGGTTAAAAATGTCAAATGATTGCAATATTAGCACAACGAAATACAAAACTACTATTGATGCGGTCTTTATAAGACATAAATAGATTCGAATCAAAACTGTTCGTTTCTTACTTCAGCTACCATAAACCAATTATATCAGTTTTAGAGATTGGCGATGATGATGCTGGTAATGATGATGGTGAAAGATTCGTCGAAATTATGGATGAAAGTTGATTTTCCTGAGAAATAATAGTCATTTTCAAAAAACATGGTAGTGGTAGAACGTGGTAGTACGTAGTTAAGGGCTTTAATTAAAACAAAACTTAATTGATTCCACTGTGTTACGAAAAAAAGCTATCGTAATTTTGTTTTTATTAAGCCTTTAACTATGTACATGTATTTTGAAAATGACTCCGTAAACTTTTTGATGTAAAATAATTATAATAGTTCTGTAGTGTACATTTTTTTAAGTACCTAATATAAATTGTCATGTTTGTGTACGATAGCGCAATAAATAAATATTGTATTTTACCACATAGGGTCAAGGCGGCAACAGTGGGTCACTTTTTTTTGCAGAGATGTAATTTGATTTGGGTGAGTGTTGGAAAGATGTAAAAGGATCCGTGTTATAGTGTAACTAATATATATTGATTATTCCAATCGATTTAGCTCGACAAGATAATATTTTGGAAAATATATAGTATTTTCTAAAAAAACTCATTTGAGCCATTGTGTACTGTGGGTGGGATACAGTGAATCGGCCCTCAGTTTACAGTGAATCAGGCAAGTCTACAGTGGATCATCTATAATATAACTCAACTAATAATGCATTTTTTTGCTTTGTATCGGTCTTTATTTTTTTGTTTTAATCAAACAATAAGTTACACATCAGAAAAGAAAACTTTTTTTGACTACTTCAGCCTGAAAGTGACATTTCAGTCTTACACATTCAAAATGTCCTAAATGAGCTTAATTTTTTATGACTTAGTTAATAATCAACGCATAACTGCTACATAAACTAAGTAACAACCATTACTTAATCAGTATCTTGCATAAAATATCATAAAAAATGTTTCTTTGGCCTTAAAATAAATAATAAAGTTATTTTTCGAAATTCCTTTGTACTCAATGCGTAAAACAGTAACGCACAGTATTTGAAATAATCTTTTAAAAATTCTCGTTGCTCTTTATTGCACATTTTACTAACGCTATAATTTGGCGTAAACGAACCTAGCCGACAATAATATATCGAGTCTTAAAATGATAACGTCTCACGTGCAGTGAAAAGAATTCCTGAAATTTAGACGCATTTCTCACGCTCAAACCATTTTTTTTCATGTCATCAGCTGTAGGTTTATCTATTTTACGGGGCCTTGCTGGATGAGCCATCCTAAAAGGGAAAATTAACAAAAATTGTTACATCTCGCTAAATTTTCTAAATTAATGTCTGTTAACCATTATCCAGTACCAATAGTACACAGTGGATCATGAACCACTGTGTACTTAAGTGATTTGAGCCACTGTGTACAAAACCGCCATTTTGGGTTTAACTCATACCACCCGTGATGGTTTTACGTAAATCGAAGCGCGGTATACGCCAAAATGACCTCAATTAAGTTTATTTCTCAGCGAAAATATAACTCCATTGGTAAGACGAAAGGTTTGTGAAAAAATAAACAGTATATCTTACCTTAAAACTCACTTTTCTTACGTCAAAACAAAAAAACACTCGCAAAACGGGTTTGTTACATAGCTGACGCAAAGGAACTGGATGTGACCTGTATATATCGGGAGGCCTTCCGAAGAGTAAGAGAGACGGAAAGCTACCTATGATACTTTTGAAAAACGGCCATTGCGCCACTGTTGTCGCTATAGCCACTGTTGCCGCCTTAACCCTACATGATAGTACTTTTATACTGATAAATAAAACATTATATATACGAGGGCTGTTCCGAAAATAGTTAGTCAACGGCGTACTATTAATTGTATTCGTTTAATTTTACTGTAGCCTAAAGGCAAATTTCATTACGAACTCTTTCGCGTAAGAGTCACTGGCCAGTGACATTCAGTTATTTTTTTATGAAATCAGAAAAAAAACGTCTGTCACTTTTTGTTCGCAAAAATGGAGCTAACGCGGGAAGCATTTCGTGCTATGATATATTATGATTATAAACGAGGGTTAACTTACAAGGATTCTCATGAAAATTTAACTAGTGTTTTTGGGGCCTTATCCCCATCTGTTGCCACTGTCAGTTACTGGTTCCGTGAATTTAAGCGTGGGTGGAGCGACATCAAAGATGAGCCTAGACCGGGGCGACCGCCAACGGCAGTCACTCTAGAAAATGTTATCAAGGTGGAATGGCTAATCAAGGAATCTCGAAACATTACCCACCGAGAGATTCAGGACGAACTGAATATTGGATCCCGGGCAGTTTCTACCATTTTGCATGACCACCTTCAAGTTCGGAAGGTTTCGTCTCGATGGATACCACATTTTCTCACACAGGAGCAAAAAGACATACGTGTCGATTGGTGCAAATTTATGCTAAAAAAATTTGATAATGGTAATTCACAACAAGTGAGCTACATTGTGACATCCGACGAATCTTGGATATATAGCTACGACCCATTTACAAAACAGCAATCAACACAATGGGTCTTTGAAGAAGATGATTTACCTACTAAAGTAGTTCGCGGTCGAAGCGTCAACAAAAAAATGGTTGCTGTTTTTTTTCGACGTAGTGGACCTGTAGCCGTAATTCCACTTGAAGATCGGAAAACAGTTACCAGCCAATGGTACACTGAAGTTTGCTTACCACAGGCCTTCCAGGAGCTGAACGTCAGTCGTCCAAGTACTGGAGCTCGGGGCATCATTTTTCATCAAGATAATGCTCCGGCCCACACGGCTGCCAGAACCACGGAATATATTAGCAAATCAGGAGTGCAATTGCTACCACACCCTGCATACAGCCCTGACCTGGCTCCGTGCGATTTTTTTCTGTTCCCCACGTTAAAAAAATCATTACGTGGGCGACGATTTTCGACGGCGGATGAAGCAGTGGACGAATTCAGGCGACTTTTTTTTGACCTTCCGCAAGAACAGTTTTTCTCCTGTTTTGAAAGTTGGTTCAGTCGTATGCATAAGTGCATAAAGGCAGCAGGGGAATACTTTGAAAAGTTGTAAATAAAGTTTTATTATATTCCTTATAGTTTTTGTTTAACTAAAAAATTTCGGAACAGCCCTCGTATGTATGTATGTATGTATTAATAGTTTATATATGTAATTATTAGTAGTCTTATTATATATTTTTATTACCTTTCTGTACACGGTGTTAGTTTGTCTATCTTCTTCTCGTACTCACTCAATTGCTCAAAGGTTAACTGGAACAGATCCCGTATAGGGATAAGTTCGCCTTTGTACAATACAATACAACAATACTTTATTGCACACCAACAAGAAAAATATTACATGAGAAATCTTAAATTAAACAATGGTAGACAATAGGCGGTCTTATCGCTAAAGAGCGATCTCTTCCAGACAACCTTTGGGTAGCGGAAAAACAAAATTAAAGAGAAAATAGTAGGTGGTGAGAGTTTGTACCATGTTATTTGTAATAGATGTATTTTTTTACTGTTTTTGTGTACAATAAAGTGTTTACTTACTTACTTACAAGTTCGCCTTTGTACCTATATGTTATTGGTAATAGATGTATTTTTTAACTGTTTTTGTGTACAATAAAGTGTTTACTTACTTACTTACTTACAATTTGTGCGAAATTATTCCCTAAACATTCCAAAATATTGAAAAATGCACAGCGTTGATGTTTAGGTTTTCACTTCTGTCCGCACTCCCGGAGTGCAACCCGTCCTTTTTTTTTTAATAGATAGCTATAAAGTGAAAGAGTTTATATATAATGAAATGTTGGACTTGAAAACGCTTAGTGCCACTATTATCAATAATAGAAATAAAAATACCACGAATGAGGTCATGAACTGGCTAAAAATCAAAAGGATTCGATACATATAAGGAGATTTGAAAATATACTAGTCAGAAATGAATATCACGGTTGGATACGAAACTTAAAAACGTTTACTGGCAAGGCGCCACAGCACACGATTCAGACGAAGAATAATACATTTCTTAGTTATAAACATATTCATCATTTATGTTTTATAAACGAATAAAAGCCTTTAAGGAACATAAAAGCCTTTAAGGAACATAAAATAAATAGATTTTTGTTTTTGCATAAACCCAATACCTAAGTCGACAACCCCTGATAAAAAATATTTTCTCTTAGGAAAACTACATGCAGTAGATATAATTCAGTGATTAAAGGATTTTGACCTTACAAACGGTCCGGTAGTTTTGAATTTTTGATATGTGGTCTAGGATGGTTAGTCAGTGCTTAAAATGCAAAATGCACAATTCCCCCCCCCTCCGCGCCCGCCGCCATATTGAAAAAACCGGCACTCTCTTCATATTTTTGCTCATATCTTCCTTTAGGAGCATTTTAGCTAGAAGAAAGCTACGACAATATTATAGAGAGTTAAATTTACTACATTTTCCATTTTATATTTTGTTTCTAGGACAGATAGTTACGGAGATATGCACATTTAAAAAAACTTAAGAAATTGCAATTTCCAACTCAAAAACAAACTTCTGGATTATATCTTCGTTTAGGAGCATTTTAGCTAGAACAGTGCTTGGGCAATTTTGTAGAGAATTAAATTTACTATAATTTACATTTCAAATTTTGTTTCTAGGACAGATAATTACGGAGATATGTAAAAAATAAAGTCACGTTTTCCGAAAATGTATGTAAAAATGGACATGAGTTTTATAAGCAATTATATTTCCTACATGTTTTAATTTGTCCTAGACTAGTCCATAACTGAATGACTGCGTTCTAAACCAAGAATTTTGAGAAATTTTCAGAAAATTCGACTTTTCCTGTTTTTTTAATGTGCATATCTCCGTAACTAACCGTCCTTGAAACAAAATTTGAAGTGTAAATTATAGTAAATTTAATTCTCTACAACATTGCCCAAGCTTTGTTGTAGCTAAAATGCTCCTAAACGAAGATATAATCCAGAAGTTTGTTTTTCAGTAGGAAATTGCGATTTTTACGTTTTTTTAAATGTGGATATCTCCGTAACTATCTGTCCTAGAACAAAAATATAAAATGTAGAATGTAGTAAATTTAACTCTCTATAACATTGTCCAAGCTTTCTTCTAGCTAAAATGCTCCTAAAGGAAGATATGAGCAAAAATATGAAGAGAGTGCCGGTTTTTTCAAAATGGCGGCGGGCGCGGAGGGGGGGGAATTGTGCATTTTGCATTTTAAGCACTGACTAACCATCCTAGACAACATATCAAAAATTCAAAACTACCGGACCGTTTGTAAGGTCACACATAGTACTTTAGTCTCTATTCACCGTATTAATATATAAAAAACAAAAATACTTAAAGTAGATTCAATTATCCCACACAAAAAATTGATAAACTTTATTGCACAAAACAAAAGTCAGTACAAATGGCGGACTTAATGCCAGATGGCATTATCTACCAGTCAACCATAGGGCCAAACAGAGATACTAGAAGTGGGTGCATATCAGAAAACTGATGGTACAGAGAGCACCTAGGATACAGGTAAATACAAAATATATATATAAATATGAAATATATATAATTATATTTATCAAAACCGGTTTTTATTTATTTATTTATTTAAACTTTATTGCACAGATCAAGCTAGTACAAATGGCGGACTTAATGCCACAAGGCATTCTCTACCAGTTCTCGATTTCCAGTTTTCGATTTCTCGGTTTTTCCTGGCCACAAACCTTTATCGTCGCTTTTCACGAAACTAGGTTTGTCATACTTATCGGGCTTCACCAGGCAACCCTCAAAATAATGATTAGAATATGGTGGCCAGCTATACTATGTGTAAAAAATGCATCAGTCAAATATAGATTGGTATTATACCAACATCTATTTGTTTAATTATCATTACTACCATCTAGAATTCAATAATATTAGCTGAAAATTTGGCAAAATTAAAGGACAACTTTTATCTATCAGGATATGTAGTATATTTTATCTACTCCCCCCCCCCCCCCCCCCCCCCCCCCCCCCCCCCCCCCCCCCCCCCCCCCCCCCCCCCCCCCCCCCCCCCCCCCCCCCCCCCCCCCCTCTCAGGGGTGAGCGTCACCCCCCCCGCGCCCTCGAATGTGTCCCGGAGCGCGGTATTTTCCACTTTAAAAGAAAACCGTGTACGATACAATACAAAATGTATAAGAACGAAATAGTTAAGAATAAATTTACTATAAACCTTTCATACATACAAAAGCGATATCACATACAATCAGTGCAATCTGTTATCAAATACTAACATTTTTAATTATTGATCTTTTTTTTCTGCTAAAAGGTTAGTTATCTCAAAAACTTCACAGTTCTAGGCCAAAATATGTATGACAAAAGTAAAGAATAGAAAATTTACTTTCTAAAAATGTATAATTTATTTCTGTTACTCTTTCATTTACAGTTGCAATACTATTTTTAAAATTTAAGTCATTTGGCCATTATGCGAAATATAAATATTCGTACTAGTTAAACGGTGTTACTTTCAATGCCATAGACTTCTTATATGTTTTTCTGTAATCTACAAGTATTGAACTATATTCAATAATATTGTTTTATATTTTAGACTTACTATTTTTGGAAATAAGGGGTGTGTGGGGAAATCGTCAAGGTTTGGTCATTTTCGTAAAGAACTTCAAAACCATTTAATTTAGAATTATGAAATATATATATTTGAGATGTTCATAATGTACCCTTTCATTTGATATGTCACACGATATACTTTGCCATTTTTTTTCTAATTTAGGTACCCCCCTAATCTGGCCCCCATGTGTCAAATTACTTAATTTACTTTTCACTTCTCATGCTCTTAAAATGTTACTTTAGTCTCTGCATATCGGGACTAAAGCTCCTTATTAATCTCTAGGGATTAAAGTAAAATTGTTTTAATTTACTTTGGAAACCCCTAAACAGCCAATCAGTGGAGGATTATCCCTAAGGCAAAGTAGGCACGTGCCTAGGGGCGCAAGGCCGCAGAGGGGCGCAAAGGGCCGCAAAGAGGCGCAAAGGGCCGCAAAGGAGCGCAAAGGGCCGCAAAGGAGCGCCGATGAGGTTTTTGCCTAGGGCGCTCTCGACCCTTAATCCGCCACTGCAGCCAATCACGATGTTTGTGAATGGAGGTTTGTAGCCATTTTCAGTGATAGGTATACAAACTTTTTGGTGCGTGGAAATAACCTCAAAATTACAACTGCTCAAAAATATAAAAATTAAAGATGAAACACGATTAATTATTAGGAATGCGAATGTATTTAATAATATTAAAGATGAATTAATTTTATCATGCATATTCTAATTATTTTGCTTATTATTTTTCTCCTATTTTTAGATTTTTTTTGTCTTTATTAATTTGAATGGTTATTCCTTATTATTTTAATATAATTAGATTTAATTTAGGATTTTTTTTTTTTGTTGTACAAGTATAGGGGTATATACTTTAATAGTTTCTGGTTGATCGTCTAATTCAAATTTTGCTTTATTAGGGGGTTTACGAGCTGTAGCTCAAACTATTTCCTATGAGGTTAGATTAGCTTTAATTATATTATCTGTTATTATTTTAATTATAGACTTTAATTTATTAGTTTAATTTATTAAAGTTTAAGTTCAGGTCCGTAAGTCCATATTAGTCTTAAATAAAATAGTTTTTAAGTTTGAATCTGCTGGCTAAATATGCCAGCATTTAAAACGTCACTTAAAAAAAAAAGAAACACGGAACATTTTAATTTTCTATTAGAATTTTGAATGATAATTAGGTACCATTAATCGTATTAAACTTGAATTGTAATCACCGATTAGACCAATTAATTGTATCACTATAAATTGCGCAGAGACGACGAAAATCTCGAAAAACTGATCGTAGTTGGGAACACCGAAGATCGCGCGGTCGTTCGCCAACAAGATGGACCGATCAAGTAAAAGACTCATCAACCTCTAAATTCTACTCGGTTGTAAGAGACGCGCTGGACAGAAACCGGTGGAGGCAGATCATCCGCGCCAGATGCAACCCTGAAGCTGACCACGATCCTCAGACATGAGGGACCGACTCCAGAGAGAGAGAAATTACGGACCAAATAAAAGTTATCACCATCTTCCAGTGAAGAAGAATTAAAGCTGAAGGCTATGTGTATAGAAGAGTCAATCCAAAATAAATACAATATTTATCGAAGGAATATATTGAAGGAATTAAAAAATATCCTCAAAGCAGAAATCACAACCAACATTTGACCCACGCCCATCAACATCGCGGGATGAGAATGAGCCTAATGAAATAACCATTGCAGCCTTTTTGAGGAAAGGTCTGCGTCTCTACTATACTCTCTATTCTGTCCAACTTTTACTTCGATTTCGAGTGAAAATATTGAACATACTTCTCAAATACAAACCACATCGACCCAGCTTAATTTTCAGGGGAAAACTATATACATTTAAATGTAAAGAATTGTACAAATTGCCCTTTGAAGTTTTCTGAGGTTGGATTAACGACTGTAGGTACTACGTAATTTTAACAAACTTAGTTTTAATAAATTTTATATTGAACGCCGTTTCTTTTCCTCGCATTCAAAGTGAAAAGTAGAGTGTTTAACGCGAGACTAAACAACCATAATGACACTCGAACTATTAGCCACCCTCGCTTAGCTCGGGTGGCTAAAACATCTCGTGTCATTATGGCTTGTTTTAGTCCCTTGTTGAACAATCTACTATTACGTTACGTTACACTTACATGTTTGGGTCAACAATTTACATACGTGTAAACGTTGACGATTTCCCCACACACCCCTTATTTCCAAAAATAGTAAGTCTAATAAAAAAAAATCATTATTGAATATAGTTCAATACTTGTAGATTACAGAAAAACATATAAGAAGTCTATGGCATTGAAAGTAACACCGTTTAACTAGTACGAATATTTATATTTCACATAATGGCCAAATGACTTAAATTTTAAATAAGTTTCTGTCAAAAATGACATTTTAGTGGCAAGCTTTTATAGCCGACTGTACTTTTCTTGGGATATCCATCAAATGCTCACTGAGACGATTCTAAAGAGCCCAAGCTCGGTAGGATTGCTTTTTCTATTATAGAGTTCCTATGACCACCTTCCGGCTCCATCATCAGATCAGCCCCATGGTACCATATTATTGTATTGTCATCAAAGTTAAGTAAGTATGCAAAATTTCAGCTCAATCGGTTGACGATATCTGCTTCAAAATTGAGTTGCAAGATTTCACCTGAACAAACATACTTTAAACATACCATGCAAGTTAAATAAAAGCTTTAAAAATAGCATTGCAACGGTAAATGAAAGAGTAACAGAAATAAATTATACATTTTTAGAAAGTGCATTTTCTATTCTTTACTTTTGTCATACATATTTTGGCCGAGAAGTGTGAAGTTTTTGAGATAACTAACCTTTTAGCAGAAAAAAATGATCAATAATTAAAAATGTTAGCATTTGATAACAGATTGCGCTGATTGTATAAGTGATATCGCTTTTGTATGTATGAAAGTTTATATTAAATTTATTCAGGATTATTTCGTTCCTATACACTTTGCATCTATGGTACACGGTTTTCTTTTAAAGTGGAAAATACCGCGCTCCGGGACACATTCGAGGGCGCGGGGGGGTGACGCTCACCCCTGAGGGGGGAGAGTAGATAAAATTAAACTTGGCTCTATAACCTACATATCCTGATAGATAAAAGTTGTCCTTTAATTTTGCCAAATTTTCCATACATTCCAATCTAATTTTCTTGTACTACTAGGAACCATGAGCTATTGAGCCTCAATCCAAAAGAATTTAAAACAACACATTTGAAAAGACAATGAAGGTGTGGGTCTAACCATGGTAATCCAAAGTCAATCTATAATTCTCATAATTGACGATGCAGTTGACGCAATTAGCAGTGCACCTGCCTACCGAGGGTTTGAATCCCAGCCCGGGCAAATATTTGTATGATCAACTCTAATATTTCTTCCTGGGTCATGAACATGAATGTTATCTATATATGTAATTATACATTATATATATATTGTCATCTAGTACCTATAATACAAGAGTTGGGACTAGGTTGATTTGTGTAATGTAATTTTAACACAAGGTATCTAAAAAAAAAACAAAATTATACAGTAGAAACACCTATTGTATGAGTGTGTCTATTTATAATATATTAAGCGAAGACATAAAAAATCTACTTATAAATATGTTTAAACGTGAACTTAAAAGTTGGCTAACAGATAACCGTTTTTACTCTGTAAATGAATATTTTGACCAACGTACATAGGTTAAAAATGTGACTCGCATGTGATATGAATTGAGTTGGCATTATGTTTAGTAATTATTTTGATAATATGTAATCAATCAATCGGTTATGTTACACTTATTTTTATTTTTTATATTTCGTAATGCAAGAACCTGGTGAAGTGTGTGAGACCTGTTTTTTCTTAAATTGTGACCTGTACTACTGTAACCACATTTTAAATAAAATAAAGAGATTTGATTTGATTTGTGTATGATTGTCCCTTAATATTAATGCTGATAACTGCAACGATTCGGCTATTAATATGACCAGATGAGCATTGAAGAATTTGTAGACATTTCATAGCACTACTGGCAGTGTGTTGTTACTGACATAACATATCAACCATTATCCCACACCTAGGACTTAACAAAACTAACAGGCTACACATGACAAAAACAAAAATTAAAAAATATTATGAAGTTCTCCAGGTCTGCTTTTTCTTAAAGGAGGTAGCCCTACCTATCAATATTGCAACCATTTCTTAAGTTCATCAATCTTTTGAATTACAACAAACACTTTAAAATACTATTCACTGCATAATAAGATGAGAGATGAGAACACTTTCAATGCTTTAAGCAGTTTATTGCGAGTATTGCGATTGAGACGCAGGACACAAGAACTCGAACCACAAAAACGATTTATTCACATGACATACTGGACAAAGAAAATTTACATCTAACACCACCACCTGGGAATTGAGTACGGTCTGTATGATAACGACAACGACTTGATTTAGAAAATACAAATTACAAAAAGAATGGAAACATTCATTTGTAAACTGAACAGACTTCAGTTCAGAGAACAATGAATTTTGTCAAGAGATACTTATTCACTCATAAGATTCCATTGAACTATTTTCACAGTACGAAGATGTCGTAAGGAAGCAGAATTATTTTCCCATTCGACACAAATTGATGTTAATCTTGCATAAATCATGTAATTCTATTCTATTTAGAAAAAAATGGCAACCGGTCACTGCCAATATCTCGTTTGTCCAGGGATGTTGAATTGTAATTTTAAAATTTAAATTTAGATTCCTGCCAGAACATAAATTTCCCAAAGCAGTCCGTTTTCAAAATAGTTTATCAAAAGAAAAAAAATGCGTCCACACTTGTATCATTTCGCCGATCCGATCCCCTTCGCGTATCCTCACCGCGTATCGTCCTGTTTGGACGCTCAGACCACAGAACAGAAACGCGTCCACACTTGCCGTATCGTATCCTCGTCGCGTATCACCGCACCGATCATTTCGGCGTGCAGTAGTTTGGACGCTATTCGTATCGTAGCACCGTATCACCGCCCCGATTATTTTGGCATTTCGTTTTCACCGAACATTTCATTTCGTTTGTGATCGTTGTTCTGTGCGAAGTTGCGCCCGCTGAGGTCGCTCACTGAACCTTGGGACAGAAACCACACTTGTATCATTTCGCCGATCCGATCCCCGTCGCGTATCATGAACGGTAAGTGTGGACGTCGCGCCGTCGCGATCATGCAACGCTCGCGCCAAATCCATGTTGATACGCGTATCTTCAGTACCCCGCACACTCGCGATCACGAAAGCATAGCATGATCGCGACGGCGTGACGTCCACACTTCCGTTCATGATACGCGGTGAGGATACGGGGTGAGGATCGGCCGTGATCCATCTCCAGTGGGTTTTTGCCCGATCATCAAAGGCGCTGTTTGAGTCATCGATCCGCGCTGCGGTCATTGGTTTTTAATCCTAAATCTTTACGATAATAAAAAATACCATACCACTGATGGACTGTCTACTTTGTTAGGCCTTCCCATTGTAATGATGCGTGTTTTGGAACGCAACCGTGCTCCGTGAACGCGCCCTGTGAGGTTGGCAACACAGGCTTTTTTGACAGCGAGCGCGGACAAGGGGCGCCGCGTGGGTTTTACGCAAAGGAAAATGTCGGAATAAAAACCGAGAGAGACACTCCATCATCGCGGGCCGGTCTGCTCGACTACCCTGAACGCCCAGACGGTGAGGTGCGGTGAATCCCAGTGTTGGCTTGCCACTGGATACCCGGAGTTGTCATCGAAGTACTTAACCCAAGCGGACTCGTTTTCCTCCAAAAGGTTGGTAAATTTGATATATTATCCGCTTGTTCGCCAGTCGTAATATGGTTTATTGATTACATAAATGTCCTGACAGTCTACTAACTCGGCCGTGAGAGGTTATACGTTCACGACTCACATGGATTGCGTTTGATTTACATTGTACTTGACCAAGGTCAATAAGCGCCACTGTTGTCTGAACCCCTGATGCCACAGGAGCCGGCGCGCGTTGTAAACGCCGCCGCATTCTTTACTTGTGTCTTAGTATTTGATTTTGCTGTTAAAGGATAGGTCCGTGGTAGACCTGCGCTGTGAGGTCACCGCAGCTGTCGCCCTGTGATCCGTTCCCCGGTACTGGACGGCTCCAGGACTGACTACGTTACCTCTTCGCTGACAGTTGCTCCGGCAAGCTGTGAGGCCGGCCTATTTCATCGTTCTCCAGATGAGTGCATCTTTCTTAGTTTTATCTGTCTAAATATAAAAGAGTGGACGACCAAAATTAGGCTTAGAATCCTAGTAACAACCTGCATAGGGCCAGTCGGTACTGCAACTCCGCTGGCTAGGTTCCCTTAGATTTTATAGTACTTTAATGCAAGAGAATTAAACATAGTTCTAGTTAAATAACCTTTTGTTTCATTTATATGAGTCCAATGTGCTATCCTTCTTTAACTAAATTAATAAACATTTCACCATGCGGCGTCTTCCGGCACGCGGTTTCCTCTCGAGAACCTTTCTGCCGCATGCCATAAAACAAACACAGGCATACGAAGGCCATGTCTCCGTGAGCGGGTGCCTTAATCGAAGGCTACCACGTGGCGTCTTCCAGCACGCGGTTTCCACTAGAGAACCTTTCTGCCGCATTATGTATTATAAAACTAGCACAGTCATGTGCTAAATCTCCATGACCAGATGACAAAAATTAAGGCCTTCCTCGCTGCGACTTCCGGTACACGGCCCCCACTCAAGAATAATTCTGTCCCAAGGTTCAGTGAGCGATATTTTTAAATCGGACGCAACTCCGCACAGAACAACGATCACAAACGAAATGAAATGTTCGGCGAAAACGAAATGCCAAAATGATCGGAGCGGTGATACGGTGCTACGATACGGATAGCGTCCAAACTACTGCACGCCAAAATGATCGGTGCGGCGATACGATACGCGACGAGGATACGATACGGCAAGTGTGGACGCGTTTCTTCGCGCGACGGCGCAAATGATACGGAGTGCCCGCAGTGAGCGTCCAAACAGCACGATACGCGGTGGAGATACGCATCGGGGATCGGATCGGCGAAATGATACAAGTCTGGACGCAGCCTAAGGCTTCGTTTTCGCCAAACATTTCATTTCGTTTGTGATCGTTGTTCTGTGCGGAGTTGCGTCCGATTTAAAAATATCGCTCACTGAACCTTTGGTCAGAAATATTCTTGAGTGGGGGCCGTGTACCGGGAGTCGCAGCGAGGAAGGCCTTCATTTTTGTCATCTGCTCATGGAGATTTAGCACATGACTGTGCTCGTTTTATAATACATAATGTGGCAGAAAGGTTCTCGAGTGGAAACCGCGTGCTGGAAGACGCCGCGTGGAGAGGCCTTCGATTAAGGCACCCGCTCACGGAGACATGGCCTTCGTATGACTGTGTTTGTTTTATGGCATGCGGCAGAAAGGTTTTCGAGTGGAAACCGCGTGCCGGAAGACGCCGCATGGAAAGGCCTAACAAAGTAGACAGTCCATCAGTGCTATGGTATTTTTTAATTATCGTAAAGATTAAGGATTAAAAACCAATGACCGCAGCGTGGATCGATGACTCAAATAGCGCCTTTGATGATCGGGCAAAAACCCACTGGAGATGGATCACGGCCGATCCTCACCCCGTATCCTCACCGCGTATCATGAACGGAAGTGTGGACGTCACGCCGTCGCGATCATGCAATGCTTTCGTGATCGCGAGTGTGCGGGGTACTGAAGATACGCGTATCAACATGGATTTCGCGCGAGCGTTGCATGATCGCGACGGCGCGACGTCCACACTTACCGTTCATGATGCGCGGTGAGGATACGCGACGGGGATCGGATCGGCGAAATGATACAAGTGTGGACGGAGCCTTATAAATAATACCTCAATGGATAAGTACTTATGATTTTTTTTTCTCTATGGCTGTCTGTCACTTCTTGCTGCGTAATCTATGCTAGATATTTAAACCCACTCCAGACCTTCCGATCCGATCCGATTTATCGGAAGAAGTTTCCTAAAACCCGTTCCAGACCTTCCGATCCGATCCGATTTATCGGAAGAAATCGGATGATGTGTAGTGTTTTAGGTCCTAACTATTGCACTACACATTATCCGATTTCCTAACAATTACGCTACACATTATCCGATAAGTAGGATCGGATCGGGTAGGATCGGAAGGTCTGGAACGGGTTTAACAATTGCACTACACATTATCCGATTTCTTCCGATAAATCGGACGATTGCACTACACATTATCCGATTGCTTCCGATAAATTGGATCGGATCGGAAGGTCTGGAGCGGGTTTTATTTAAACTGCTATACTATACCTATGTTTAAACATCAACGGAAATGTCATTGTCAACGCAACCTGCCACAAATCAAAGAATAAGAATAAGAAAATTGCTTATAAGTTTTTTTTAACACGGAAGTCATGCATTGGTTATAAACCAAAAAACTGATACTGGCACAAGCTTCGAGCCGCCATTTACGGATTAATAATAATAATAAGAAAATTTCATCACATTTTGTGGTTTTGTGTATTAAATGAATACGTTGGTACTATTGTTACGGTAAAATCCAAAATTTTCGAAAATGTCTGTTGATAAATACCGCATGTGCTCTAAATGTGGAATTACTCCACATATGGACAACCGGAAAGCATTTCATCGGTTTCCCAAACCGGGCAAATGCAACATCAGGTAAGATATATTATATCAGTACACCATCCATGTAAGTACTTATTTTTCATAATGACATAATTCTAAATTAATAATATAAGATAAGATCGTGCCCTCAGAATAAATATACAGCATTAATTTTATTAATACTCTCATAATATTGAGAAAAAATACTGCTTAGGTACACTCACGCAATAATTGGATCGGAATGTTTCGTGTGGTGTTCGTCCTCAGGGTTCCTTCCTGGCATTTTTTACGTGCGTTTAAGCAGCTTTGCAAAATTTTACGCAATTATTGATGTTATGTGTTGTTCCAAAAGTATTTTACAGAATTTTTGTTTTAGGTGTTATAGCGGCAGTACACTGCTCGCGAAGTTGACCGAGGTTGGGCGAATACGTCAGTGTAGACAGTCACTTCGGCCAACTTTACCTCGCCTCGGCTGACTTCCGATTGTCGTCGGTTTTTGTACCCGAGTCAAAGGACCCGAAGTTGCCCGAAGTGCCCCTCTTCACTACTCGGCTGACTTCGGTTCGCATTGGTACAAATTTTCATTAAAATAATTAATTTCCTACTTTATACATAACTTTTTTTTAACCTACGTGGTTTGCTATATGTTGTTTTATTTTCTGTGTATCTGATTGTTTTATTTTCTGTGTATCTGATTGTTTTATTTTCTGTGTATCTGATTGTTTTATTGTCTGTGTATCTCATGGCATTAGTGAGGTGAGGTTAGTGAGATTGGATGACGCAATGCGCCTGAGGCGAGTTTTCAGTTTAATTTTGTTTCTTATTTACTTGTATTTATTTATGTAAGTACCTAATATAAAATCAAAAGAGCTTCACGAGTTTTCATTTTATATTTGTCATGGTGTTTTGTTCACGCAGTTGTATGTAGGAAATCATAACTTATAAAGTTTCCTATAAAAACTGTATAGACATTCACAGTGAGGAAAGGGTGAAAAAACAATCAAATTCTGCATTATCTTTCCAGGATCTGGCTGCGCGCCGTCCAAGCCTCGCACGTATCACACGCAAGCCCCACCAGCTGAAAACAGGATTCTCTCTGTGCAGGTTAGTTTTTGTCATCTTTATAGTCGGTTTTCTATTGGGCATGCTTGTATGGAGCGGTATACAATTTTGAGTACAGCAATGCCATTTGGTACGGGTATTATACATGTCCACCTGAGCCGAAAAGCTCGGTAGACTGTTTGTACTCCGCGACAGGTGGGGGGTAGGGGGGGTCAAAGTCAGTGGCGGATTAAGGGTCGAGAGCGCCCTAGGCAGAAACCTAATCGGCGCCCCTCTAGCGACCATATATTACTGCAGACTACTAACTTGGAGAGGGGTCAGCTTATAGTTATAAATGTCATAACATAACGAGATGGAAACGCGAGCGTAGCGAGCGCGAAATTTTTGGATGGGACTCTGTTCACAATACCTACAACCTGATGAAAACGCAGCGTAACGAGCGTGAATTTTTCGAAAGGAAGGGTTAAAATAAAGTCAGATGAAAACGCGAGCGCAGCAAGCTCGTAATTTTTCGAAACGAAGGGTCAGAATAAAGCTAGATGAAAACGCGAGCGTAGCGAGCGCGAAGTTTTTCGTTAGCAATAATGTAAATAGATTTTCCACACTAGCCTCAAAATTAAATACAATTTTCACTATAATCGCGATAATCACGAGTCACGTACCGAGAGATCTTGCTACGAGCCGAAGATCCACTCTACGCGAACGAGTAAAGACTCGAGGCAATAGACCTACGTTAAAATCACAAAGCTTCATCAACCGAGCGAGCGAAGCATCTCCGACCTCCGTTACTTGGCCAAACATTCTTTCGTATGTCCGGAAGTTCGGAAATCCAGTTGTCCAGATTGCCAGCTGCGCGCGCCCCTTTGCAGCCTCGCGCCCCTAGGCACGTGCCTACTTTGCCTTAGGGATAATCCGCCACTGGTCAAAGTACAGGGCTCCCGTCGCTCAGGAAAAAAAATCTAGCGTATTAGTTTGGAACTTTGAATCAAGTTTGGTGTCGTTATCGAGTAACTAGACAATGCCTTATTCATTCCCCATGCCAGTTTTGTAGGGTTCCGTAGCAAAATATGACGCAATACTTAAAGTAATAAAATTTTAGTTCTTACGTAATGCAAACAAACCCTCATAGATACATATTTTTGTATCAAACTTGGTTTATTAAAAATACTGCCCGAAAGCCCATTTAATGAAAATTCTAAAATCATTAACAGTAATTATAAATTTGAATATTTTCAATGTAAAATAAAATATTGAACGTACTGCGACGTTCGTCAGCGCAGCGTAAAGAACGACAAAAAAATGCGAAAAACAAGTATTACTAACAAAATATATCAACAAAGTTCGAGTCTGACTCGCGCATTAAGCGTTCCGTCCAGTTTTTTACTTATCCCATCCCATCTTAACTGGTAGGGTCCGGTTAAGTTTGCACCTAGTATGTATGGCGCTGCATACAAATGAGGTGCAAAGTTAACCCAACCGGGTTGTTCTCATATAATTTTTGATAACACATTTTTTTCTAATTTAATTAGAAATGTATTGTTTTCAGATTATTTCCTATATTTGTAGTATGAGACGATATTACTTGCCTAATTTCATAGTTCTAGGTAAACAGAAAGTACCCTACTAACTGTGATTATCTTGAGAGTGGCGAAATATGCATAAACAGCTGTAGGTATCTTTTTTTTGCGTCAACTTACAAGTTTGATTTTTTCACAGCTTCAAGGGACTGTAGACTTAAATATATGGTTTTAATTTCAACTTAACGTGTCAACGCGTCAATCAACGCGTTTTTAAGATAAAGGGTCTTGACAGACAGATGGATCAACGGAATACAAAGGCGAATATATGTGTTTGTTACTTCTTCACGCTCAAGTGGCTGGACCAATTTTGATAAAATTTGGTATGGAGGTAGGTGTTGCCTTGGACTAAATGTAGCTGATGAGAAAGGTTAAAATTTGTAGGGAACGCTCGATGCGCGAGTCCGACTCGCACTTGACTGGTTTTTTTGTTAGTAATACTTATTTTACTTTAGTATTCGGGTCTTTTTGCCGTTCCCTACGCTGCGCTGACGAACGTTGCAGTACTTTCAATATTTTATTTTTCATTGAAAATAGACAAATTTATATTTATTATTAATGTTTTTAGAATCTGTATTAAATTGGCTTTGGAATCATGGTGGAAGCGAATGGCCATCACGCGTTGAGTTGTTGTCGGTGTTCAGGGAGGTTTCCACGCCACCACGCTCTCAATGACATCGTGAGGAGGGCTTTGGTATCGGCCAACATTCCATGTATTCTGGAGCCTCCAGGCCTCTGCCGCACCGACGGCAAAAGGCCAGACGGCTTAACTTTAGTGCCGTGGCAGAAAGGAAGGTGTTTACTTTGGGACACCACGTGCGTCAGTACTTTCGCCGCCTCACATCTCAGCCGTACAGTCCGCACAGCAGGTGCCGCGGCAGATTTTGCGGCGGTCAAGAAACGGGAGAAGTATTCGGCACTGGGCAAGGACTATTACTTTGTACCGCTCGCGGTTGAGGCTACTGGGTGCTGGGGGGCGGATGCTATAACCTTCATTCGGGAAGTGGGACGTCGAATTAGGGAGAGGGGATCTGACGCCCGTGCGGGTTCGTACTTGGTGCAAAGGTTGTCCATCGCCATTCAACGTGGTAACGCGGCCAGTGTGATGGGTACCTTTGCGCCAGGGGCAACCCGAGGAGCCCTGTTTGACTAGGCTTAAGCTAGTCTTAAGTATTATTTTTATTTTTGTATGTGTATTTTTTTGACAATTGGCTTTTGGATAGTATTTTTTATATACCAAGTTTAATACAAAAAATATGAAAATATAAGGGTTTGTTTACATTTTATTAGTACTGAAAGTTTATTATTTTAAGGATTGCGCCATATTTTGCTACGGGACCCTAAAAAACTGGCACAGGTAATGAATTGGGCATCATCTAATTGCCAGATAACGCCACCAAACTTGACTTAAAGGTCCAAACTAATCCGCCAGATTTTTTTTCTGAACGACGGGAGCACTGTGTTTTGAACCCCCCCTCCCCCCTTCTGACGCGGTGTTCAGACTGGCTACCGGGTATTTTGGGCTCAGGTAGACGTGTATAATATTCGTGCCAAATGGCATTACTGTACTCCAAAATGTCATACTGTTTCCCAATAGAAAACTAACTATTACAGTACTTATTTGACAGCATAGCATCAAGCTAATCAGTAGGATAATTGATTTGTGATTTTGTAGTCTCATATAATATGCCTTTTTCGTCCGCTGTGGCTGATGTGGTTTTCCACCTTATGCTCAGTGCCGTATTTACCCCTTGGCCCCAATCTGTTGAAGAGGTAAGATTTAGTCATCAATGATTATTGAAATGACAAACAACATCATATAAAATGTTTTATTTCCAATAGCTTCATTTGTGATATACAAACAAACAAAAGCGAGCTATACAATACAAGGTTCAAACAAATGTGTGGGTACGTGTGTTTGTGTGTGTATATGCGCGCGTGTGTGTGTGTGTGTGTGTGTGTGTGTGTGTTCGTGTTGTGTGTGTTCGTGTTGTGTGTGTGTACGTGTGTATGGCTATATGTCTACACACACAAAATATACACCTAATACCCCACTGGCATCAGTGTGTTTTACGGTAGGGGTTTATTTTATCTTAATAGTTTTAATAATGTCTAATTAATATGTGTGTTTTATTAATAATTCCTCTTATACCTATGTTGGTTGTCGTGATGGGCATTATTACTAGCACATAAAGTTAGACACAATAATCTATTTCCTTTTATATAAAACAATTTTCTCAAACATCCAAGGAAATGTCGTTCTTATGATCGTAGTAATAGAACGCGAAATACGTCTTTGTATAGCAATTGTTGAAGATTCGTTCTAATTTCAAATTTGAACGATATAAAGGAATTTCATACAACATTATTGGCCGTAGCCAACAAAGAGATTGTCTTTTGTTTCAGTGGGGTTTATTTCTTTTATTGATAATCTATGGCATACTGCCAATAAAAAAAAACTTAGTTTGTGCATGTATATTTACGTTTTATTTCTTATATTTAACTAGATTATTCAATTCGATTAAATCAGATATTCAATAAAATAAACAAGAAATCACGTTTATTGTTAAAAAATATAACAATATCTAATTAATAAGGTGTTGTCATTTTTTAATAAATAGAATCATCTTAACATTTGGTGGCAAAAACATTGACCCGAACAGCTTAAAAAAATAAATTTGTTTTTTTTTATTAAATTTGAAATAAATTTGTTTTTATATGAATATATAAGTTGAACATTTGTATTATTTCCTTGGATTTATTTGAGAAAAGCACTATACAAGCCTCGGCGCGAACAGGGATTATCGGCCTCGTATCTCTAGATGGCCTCGTTATCACTCGGCCATCTATTACTACTCGGCCAATAATTCCCTATTTCGCGGCCTCTGCAGTAATGTACTATTAAACTGCTTCTATTGCATATATGGCACTTTATACTCCCGCCGTATGTATACATAATTTACAGAAATTCTAATATGTAACGTTAGATTATGAAGGTAATAGCGATAGACCTGTTATAATTTGTGTTAATTATATTATTTATATTGTGAAATACCGGTAGACTCTGATTCATACATGTGAAAGTGCCCTTGTGGCCTACTTAGAGATTATACATATATTTTGATTTTACTCATTTCTGTTTCCCAGCCAAGCACGGGCCTGTTTGGCGCGAAACCGGCAACGACAGGATTCGGTGCGACACCTAGTTCAGGGTTCGGATCCTTTGGCACCAGTAGAGGGCTGTTCGGCGCCAAGCCCGCCACCACGCCCGCCTTCGGAGCCGCCCAGCCTGGTCAGTATTATCGCATACAAACTTTTTTTAATGTATCTCATATTGCGTTATCTATCTATTGCTGTTTGAGGGGTGTGCAAGGGATAATCTTGCACAAATCGACCTAGTCCCAAACTAAACAGTGCTTGTACTATAAGTAGTAGACGACGATATACATCTATACTATTATAAAATTTGAGATTTGTATTGAAAATCCGAAAAGCCCGAAAAGTGCTCGAGTGGAGACCTCGGACCAGCAAGCGCAGCGTAGGACGTCCACCTACAAGATGGACAGATGACCTTATAAAGGTCGCCGGAAGGCACTGGATGCAGGTCGCTTCCAACCGGTATATATGGAAGTCCAAAGGGGAGGCCTATGTTCAGCAGTGGACGTCCTATGGCTGAGATGATGATGATGATGATTGAAAATCACTATTCTATGGAGAGGGGTCATGATTTCAGGAAAAATCTTAATAGTCACTCTATTGTAGTTTCATCATTTGTTTTATATGTGTTTTCATAATTTCCTTTGTCCTCGCGTCACGCCGAAACGACTAGACTAATTTTAACCAAGTTCGGTACATGGCTCATCTGGACATCCAAAGATGGTTATAGGTACTTTTTACCATCTACGCATACGAAGTTGCCTTCCTAGTGATTAATAACAAAATGAAACACGGTTTTATTGCCTACAGCACTTGTTACACGCTGTAATAAGACTATGCAATCCTACCAAGTTTGGGCTCTTTAGAATCGTTTCGGTGAGTAGTTGTACAGTGTAGAATTAAAATTAATATGTTATTCCGTTGTAGTTATTCTTAATACGCATATCGTTCTGTAAAGGGGTTATGTATTCGCTATTGAAAAATGAAAATGTTTAAAAAAATGATTATTATGGTTCAGGTAAATGTTTCACAAATAGACAAGGTTGGAGCCTTAACACGGTGAATAGAGACTAAAGTACTATGTGTGACCTTACAAACGGTCCGGTAGTTTTGAATTTTTGATATGTTGTATAGGATGTTTAGTCAGTTTTAAAATGCAAAATGCACAATTCCCCCCCCCTCCGCGCCCGCCGCCATATTGAAAAAACCGGCACTTTCTTCATATTTTTGCTCATATCTTCCTTTAGAAGCATTTTAGCTAGAAAAAAGCTTGCACAATGTTATAGAGAGTTAAATTTACTACATTCTCCATTTTATATTTTTTTTCTAGGACAGATAGTTACGGAGATATCCACATTTAAAAAAACGTAAAAAATCGCAATTTCCTACTGAAAAACAAACTTCTGGATTATATCTTCGTTTAGGAGCATTTTAGCTACAACAAAGCTTGGGCAATGTTGTAGAGAATTAAATTTACTATAATTTACATTTCAAATTTTGTTTCAAGGACGGTTAGTTACGGAGATATGCACATTTAAAAAACAGGAAAAGTCGAATTTTCCGAAAATTTCTCAAAATTCTTGGTTTAGAACGCTGTCATTCAGTTACGGACTAGTCTAGGACAAATTAAAACACGTAGGAAATATAATTGGTTATAAAACTCATGTCCATTTTTACATACATTTTCGGAAAATGTGACTTTATTTTTTACATATCTCCGTAATTATCTGTCCTAGAAACAAAATTTTAAATGTAAATTATAGTAAATTTAATTCTCTACAAAATTACCCAAGCACTGTTCTAGCTAAAATGCTCCTAAACGAAGATATAATCCAGAAGTTTGTTTTTGAGTTGGAAATTGCAATTTCTTAAGTTTTTTTAAAAGTGCATATCTCCGTAACTATCTGTCCTAGAAACAAAATATAAAATGGAAAATGTAGTAAATTTAACTCTCTATAACATTGTCGAAGCTTTCTTCTAGCTAAAATGCTCCTAAAGGAAGATATGAGCAAAAATATGAAGAGAGTGCTGGTTTTTTCAATATGGCGGCGGGCGCGGAGGGGGGGGAATTGTGCATTTTGCATTTTAAACACTGACTAACCATCCTAGACAACATATCAAAAATTCAAAACTACCGGACCGTTTGTAAGGTCAAAATCCTTTATTCACTGAATTACCTCCTACGAAGCATTTAAGACTGCACCGAGCGAAATGTGTAAAAATAGGTAGTTGCCGTTAAGTAGATAACGTCAACACTAGTTGTTTAATCCATTTCTAAACTATATATTTAGCATTTCGAAGAACGTGTTAACAACTTCTCCGTGGAAAAATTATAAGATTATTAATATTTTACACTTGAGAACTAAGTAAAGTTGGACGAAAATTGTAAAATCGTAAGCAGGCGTTAAGTGTTTTTTTATACTTTAACAATGGAAATCTATTCTGATTTTTAGTTCAAAAAAAAGATGAATGTTTATATTACAGTTCGTCCGCATCAAATATTTCAATTATTGTTTGGTATTAAATGTCCAGATTTATCAAAAAGTGCTTTTAATTCTCCATACATTTTTACTATGGCGGCCGCGCGCCGATCTAAATACGCATTCCCCGCGCTCTATGGTTCAGTCGCTAACGCTCGGCGCCCTCTTAATTATGCTTGTGTCAGGAGACACCGCTCTTCCATAACAAGAATTGGTGACAAACCATTAAAACTAACGAACTAAAACTAATTATATGCCTAAAGAAACATGACTATAATTATTAGTTTAATGAAATTTTTATACAAAATTTACAAGTTCTATATTCTATTGTTCTATATACTATTATAAAAAATATTAATTTGTAGTAGATTCATAAATGCAGAATAGAGTATGTAGCATTTATTACATATGTATGTATGTCCGTGTGTGCATGTCTTTGTGCGGGTGGCGACGCGTTTGGCTCGGTTTGTAGACACCTGCTTACTGAGCCGGCGGTTTCGGGTTCGAATCCCGGCCAGGGCAAATATTTGTGTGATGAACTCGAATATTTGTGCTTGGGTCATGGTTGTTCTATGTATTTAAGTATATATTTATCTATATAAGTACGTATATCGTCGTCTAGTACCCATAACACAAGCCTTCTTGAGCTTAATTTGGGACTAGATCGATTTGTGTGAGGTTGTCCGATAATTATTTATTATTTATTTATTATTTATGTGAATAATATGTATTATCGAATGTAACTTATCGTTTTTACAAGCTTTTATTTAGCTTGCATGGTATGTTTAAAAGTATGTTCGGGTGAAATCTTGCAACTCAATTTTGAAGCAGATATCGTCAACCGATTGAGCTAAAATTTTGCATACTTACTTAACTTTGATGACAATACAATAATATGGTACCATGGGGCTGATCTGATGATGGAGCCGGAAGGTGGCCATAGGAACTCTATAATAGAAAAAGCAATCCTACCGAGCTTGGGCTCTTTAGAATTGTCTCAGTGAGCATTTGATGGATATCTAAAGAAAAGTACAGTCGGCTATAAAAGCTTGCCACTAAAATGTCATTTTTGACAGAAACTTATATTACTTGTGCCCACAGCGTTCGGGTCTCTGAACACGTGTGGATGCGGCGCAGCAACGAGCACAGCGGGCAACGACACGCTCAACAACAGCCCGGCTTCGGATTCAACCAGCCTACACTTGGTAACAATACAATACAAGTACTCTTTATTGCACACCTTATAAACAGTGATCGGGGATTTCTCTGCCACAACGCGGTATTTCGTGTATATTATTTTATATGGACATGGTTATTATAATTGAATCCGGCTATCTTGGCCAAAAAAAATAATTGTATTCAGATTTGATGAGATAATGATAACTATAATGAAATTGAAAAATATATTTGTTTGAAATACCGCGTTGTGGCAGAGAAATCCCCGATCACTGCTTATAAAACATAAAAGAGAAATACAATGCAAGGAATTACAATTAGAGATAAACAACAGGCGGTCTTGTCGCTAAATAGCGATCTCTTCCAGACAATCTATTCAAGTGGAGAACTTGAACAATTAGTTTGTTATTAGGTGGTGCAAAAATCAGAAAATATTAATTCATACTTCCATACTATCCATACTAATATTATATTGTATGTATGTATGTATGTAAACACTTTATTGCACATAAAACGATATTGACAAAAACTCAAAAACAATAGGTGTACAAGGGCGAACTTATCCCTGTAAGGGATTTCTTCCAGTTAACCTTTGAGCAAATGAGACAGAAAACGACATTGAAGTAGTAGTATTATAAATGCGAAAGTGTGTCTGTCTGTCTGTCTGTCTGTATGTTACCTCTTCACGCTTAAACCGCTGAACCGATTTAGATGAAATTTGGTATGGAGATAGTTTGAGACCCAGAAAGGACATAGGATACTTTTCATCCCGAATAGATTTAGTGTACCCGTGGGATGAGTGGGTAACATCGCGGGGCACAGCTAGTAATATATACACGAAAAATTATTACTAAGACTCCGATGTCCGTCCGTCCGTCCGTCTGTGACCATGCTGTATCTCATGAACCGTGATAGTTAGATGAAATTTTCAAAATTTGAATTTTTGAGATTTGCCTTCTTAATCCGGCCAATTAAGACGGGATAAGTGTTTGTACGAAACCCTCGGTGCGCGAGTCTGACTCGCACCTGGTTGGTTTTACGTCACCCTAGGCCGTTAGTGTGATTTACTGCCTGCTACGCGGGGAGAAAATCACACTTGACAAACCACGGGTGGTAATTCGTAAAGCCCCAGATCGCAGGTGTGGCTGTGACATTCACGGATTCACCGCCCCATGTAATAAATAAATTTCGGACAACCTCACACAAATCGATCTAGTCCCAAATTAAGCTCAAGAAGGCTTGTGTTATGGGTACTAGACGACGATATACGTACTTATATAGATAAATATATACTTAAATACACAGAACAACTATGATCCAAGCACAAATATTCGAGTTCATCACACAAATATTTGCCCTGGCTGGGTTTCGAACCCGGGACCGCCGGCTCAGTAGGCAGGTGTCTACAAACCGAGCCAAACGCGTCGTCAATGACGCACTGTAATGTATTATTAACCCCACTTCACTTCTAGTTCGTTTTCTATTGGGAAACAGTATGACACTTTGGAGTACAGCAATGCCATTTGGCACGGGTATTATACACGTCTACCTGAGCCCAAACCACCCGGTAGCCAGACTGTACACCGCGTCAGAAGGGGGGAGGGGGGGTTCAAAATACAGTGCTCCCGTCGTTCAGAAAAAAAAATCTGGCGGATTAGTTTGGACCTTTAAGTCAAGTTTAGTGGCGTTATCCGGTAATTAGATGATGCCCGATTCATTACCTGTGCCAGTTTTTTAGGGTCCCGTAGCAAAATATGACGCAATCCTTAAAATAACAAACTTTCAGTACTAACAAAATGTAAACAAACCCTTATATTTTCATATTTTTTGTATTAAACTTGGTATATAAAAAATACTATTCAAAAGCCAATTTTATACAAATTCTAAAAACATTAACAATAAATATAAATTTGTCTATTTTCAATGAAAAATAAAATATTGAAAATACTGCAACGTTCGTCAGCGCAGCGTAGGGAACGGCAAAAAGACCCGAATACTAAAGTAAAATAAGTATTACTAACAAAAAAACCCAGTCAAGTGTGAGTCGAACTCGCGCATCGAGCGTTCCCTACAAATTTTAACCTTTCTCATCCCATCTTAACTGGTAGGACCCGGTTAAGTTAAGTTTACACCTGGTACGTATGGCCCTGCATACAAATGAGGTGTAAACTTAATCCAAACGGGTAGTCCTCATATAACTTTTGAAAGCACATTTTTTTATGTTTTAATTAGAAATGTATAGTTTTCAGATAATTACCTGTACTGGTGGTATAAGACGACATTAGTTGCTAAATTTCATAGTTCTAGGTCAACGGAAAGTACCCTATATACTTTGATTCTCTTGAGAGTGGCGAAATATAAATATACGACCGTATCTTTTTTTTTTATTAATTTAGAAAATTGATTTTTTCATGACTTCAAGGGATTGTAGACTTGAGTATATGGTTTAAATTTCAACTTAATATCTCAACGCGTTCCCGAGATACAAAAACGGAAACCTTATATAATTACTTTGTTTTCCTTCGGTCCGTACGTGTGTCAAAACCCTTATCTCGGGAACGCGTCGAGATATCAAGTTGAAATTCTTTTTATAGAAAATGTATATTTTTTATTTTATTTTCTAATTAGCTTTAAGCCATTGTACATACAATTATCCTTTCTTTTATATTTATTTATAGTTTTTATTACTGTAAATATTGTAAAAATCAATTAAATATATCTTACACGGAGATGACAACTTCTATATATGTGTATAGTTAAGTAAAATTAATAAGGGAATTTGTAAAATACAAAACAAACCAGTAACGTGGCAGAGTTTTGGATAATACGTGTTTGTAAGTGCTCACTCAGTCAACACATTATACGTAAGTTAAAAATGTAAAGATCTTAAGATTTGTAGTATCTAGGAAACTATAAAGTAGTTCAACTCTCCGTATTTTTTTTTACTAAATATTCATTAGTGAGGTTAGTGACATGGAATGACGCAACGCGCCTGAGGCGAGTTATCAGTTTTTTTTCTTATTTACTTGTATTTATAATCATAATTTATAAAGTTTCCTATAAAAACTGTATAGACATTCACAGTGAGGAAAGGGTGAAAAAACAATCAAATTCTGCATTATCTTTCCAGGATCTGGCTGCGCGCCGTCCAAGCCTCGCACGTATCACACGCAAGCCCCACCAGCTGAAAACAGGATTCTCTCTGTGCAGGTTAGTTTTTAGGGTTCCGTACCGTACCCAAAGGGTGAAAACGGGACCCTATTACTGAGACTTCGCCGTCCGTCCGTCTGTCACCAGGCTGTATCTCAACAACGGTGATAGCTAGACAGTTGACATTTTCACAGATGATGTATTTCTATTGCCGCTATAACAACAAATACTAAAAATAAAATAAA
Source organism: Apotomis betuletana (assembly GCA_932273695.1). NCBI lineage: Eukaryota > Metazoa > Arthropoda > Insecta > Lepidoptera > Tortricidae > Apotomis > Apotomis betuletana. The sequence goes on along the minus strand of CAKNZM010000014.1, from coordinate 9,751 downwards.
ATAAATATTTAAGGGGGGCTCCCATACAACAAACTTGTTATAGATTATATATATGTATAGGTACGGAACCCTTCATGCGCGAGTCGGGCTCGCACTTGCCCAATTTTTGTCATCTTTACGGTACTATTTGACTTGATGCTAATCAGTAGGATAATTGATTTGTGATTTTGTAGTCTCATATAATATGCCTTTTTCGTCCGCTGTGGCTGATGTGGTTTTCCACCTTATGCTCAGTGCCGTATTTACCCCTTGGCCCACAAGGCCCGGGCCCTGACGCAGGACTGGCCCCATAATAATGTTCTCCTTATAGAGGAAGGAGCCCCAAATGCCAAGTGCCTAGGGCCCTGACCCTGCTTATGCTTTAAAAAATGAATTTTGTTATTCAGGTCTCTGTTCACGCCGACGGAGCCTTCAACTGTGACACCAACAACACTAACTACTTCTGTGCATCTGTTGAAGAGGTAAGATTTAGTCATCAATGATTATTGAAATGACAAACAACATCTTATAAAATCTTTTTTATTTCCAATAGCTTCATTTGTCATATTCTCTCTACTGCTGTAGCTTTGTCTGAATGAGGTTGGTTCTATTTTTCCCAGGGATAGAATTCAGTTATTAATAGGCATGTTGACTAATTTTTTTTGAGGATGTCAATCGATTCTATTTTTTATTGTGATCAAATGTCTATATGGGACTGACTACATTTAAACTGCTCTAAAAGTCAGAAATGACCGTCAAAGTTCAACATTCCTACGTAGCGCTAAAAACGCTCCATACAAAACGCGTCAGGCTCGTGACGTCACAGGCCGGTATAGGTACCAATAATTGTATGGAAAAATTAAGAAATTTGTCTTTTTCACCGTGAGAAAGTGCGTTTAAGTTCATAGTTGTCATACTATTATTGTTTCGTAAAATTATGAGGATCCTGAAAACATATTCAAAATTTATTTTGGATTAAAAAAAATATCATAAAATTTGCGTACCTTTGAAGTCACATATTTCCAAAAAAATATATATGTTTCTGGATTTTTTTTCTTTGTTTCGTGAAATATTTAGCTAATTTTATTCATATAACTACAGTACGCTGTAGAATTCAACATCAGTCAAATAGCCTATTGTTGAGGTCGCTCAAGGTTTTAAAAATTAATAAATTAAACTATTTTAATTTCAGACATACATTTTATAACCATAATTTCTTTTTTATTTCAGCATAGAGTATGAGTACACAGACACAGTGGAAGCAGGAGCAGCCAATGCTCTTTTTAGAGGCTCTGCAAGCAGAACCGGTTGTTTGGGACCCTAACGATAAAATCACAAAGACAAAAGAAAGGTTAACGATGCATGGGTTCGAATTCGGGACATAAAAGAACTTACAGTAGCGATCAAAATATTTGGACAAATATATATTTTCCAAGATGTTGATGAATTGAGTATATATTTAATAATTACGTTACGATAACATCTTATGACCCTTTACTTGTTACGTTTCCACTTAGATATTAACTAAAACTAAACAACGAACTTAGAATAAAAACTGATATTACACGCTTCAGGTAGGTCAAAAGTATTTTGACACTTACATAAAATGATTTTGCTGAACTTGCAACAGGGTTAAATAAGACGTTTCATTAATATTTAGTTGCATATCTTCTGCCCTTCCTAACAGCTGTACAAGGAGTCGGCATATAGTTCACTAACTTCTATACATATATACGTTCGTAAGGTATGTTCGTCCTTTCGGACAGAAGTGCTTGAAAAAAAGCCCCTTGGAGTGATTTCTGCACCTCACTCGACGAGCCAATTCTTCTCATAGATGCTCAATAGGATTAAGATCAGCATTTTGACTAGGCCCCCTCAAAACCTTGTTTTTTTTACGCTTTAACCTTTTGAGCGCCACAGTCGGCTGTGGCCGTCAACAAAAAATCGTGCCCCTGACGCCACGTCGGCCACAGCCGTCCAAATTTCAATGATCAAAAACTTTGTAATTCTATCCGCTACAAGTATTTTTCAATCCCTGTTGATTTTGGGGCACATCTTTTTTTTTTACTCTGGCGTCAGTGGCACGGTAAATTGCTAGACCGCTTGGCGGTCAATAGGTTAAGAAAGCCTGTAAATTTTTAGAATTGTATCTGAGGTAATTATGGTGCTGAAAAACCCAGCGAGGTGGCATATTTTTCTTTATTTATTTTCAATGTGTGTATTAGGTATATTTTCATACACATTATCGATCCCATTATCCCGTCAACTTATACGAGAGGCCCGACGCCATGACGAGAAAAATATCCCCGCATCATTAGGTTGTCGCCACCATGCTTGAGTGTGAGTACCAGGTATCTAGAGATGGGCGCTGATGGGTAAATACCCGATATATACCGGGTAAATACCCAATCTACTACTACTACTGCCCGGTAGATTGGGTATTTACCCGGTATTTATCAGGTATTTACCCATCAGCGCCCATCTCTAGGTATCGCACATCGTGTCTTTTATTATGAGGACGACGCACATACTTGGTACCACCCCACGAGATTAAATTTAACTTGCTCGCGTCACTCTATAAAAATTTTGACCAATCGGCACTTGTTCATGATTTGTGACGAATCGCAAATGCTAATCGGGATGCCTTATTCTTTGCTGAACATTGTAGTTTTTTTTATGGGTGTTGATCATGTGATCCTTGCTCTATTAGGCTGCGTTTAATAGTGAAAATATGAACATTTGTGTTATAGTTGTCACTGCATTATTCCGTGGGGTTTCTACGTCTTACTTTTTTATTACATGATTAGTTGTACAAGACGTTTTTCGAAGACGACTGCTTTCAGGCTTATTTGTGACGCTGTTTCGAGCCTTGAACTGCTTATTCCAGACACTAATCAATTGCCGTGATATACCAAAACTTCGCGAAATCTCAGCTTGCGACTTACCCTTCTTAAGTGCAGCCGCAACGGATTACTTAAAATATTCCGAATATTATTTATGTTTTGACATGTAGATTGTTAAGAAAAGCCTCCAATTGTAGTTCTTACAAAAGTATTTAAATGCTGCAGCCCCATTTCTCAATAAAAAAATTAATAGAGACATTGTCAAAATATTTTTGAACTGGTATATAAATATTTTTTATGGCTATGTTTATATTTTAATTCAGTGAAACTAAACTTTTTACTTGTTTCGAGAAGCTTTTAAGCCATGAAATACTTTAGCAAGAATTAAGTTGGAAAAACTAATATATCGCATATAATATCAAAGCTTTTGCTGTTGTCAAAATACTTTTGATCGCTACTGTACAATAGATGAGCTCAAACAATGTTTATAGACCAACTTGGTTTGCCTACGATTTCATGCACAGTTTCTTGGCGTCTGCATTTAAATGTAAACCAACAATAACCGCGGTAAGTTTTATTATTAACTTATAATTTAAATAAAGTACAATTTACAGTTACACTGAGATTCACGTAAAATAGAGGTATCAATGTTATGAAAATGGGTGCCTGTCGTATCGCATAACGTTTTTTGTCCTAAAAATGTTTGGCCGAGAATGTTTGGCATACTGTTGAATGGCATACTACTCGTTTGTCCTAATATTTTTTGCGCATACTCATTTAAAGTCCTAAAGCAAGTTTGTCCTAATATTGATAACTCTAAAATCTAATTACCTAAAGCAGTGTTTCTTAACCTGTGGTCCGCGGACCCCTGGGGGTCCGCGAGCATATGTATGGGGGTCCGCAGATTGCTACTTTTATTATCAAGGGGGTCCTTAAGAGTGTGCTTGATTTCCTAAGGGGTCCGTGGACAAGAAAGGTTAAGAAACGCAGACCTAAAGCATAATATTCCTAACATGAATTGCCCTAAGAATTATTTTGCCTATTATTAAATTGGCTAAAACTACAGCACCTAAACGAAGCTATGGTAGGCGTGAAGTCAGAATCGTTACGTTTTCTACCTTCAGGCAGGTCAGATTTTGGTTAGGTTAGGTACGAGCGAAGCGAGGAGGAGTGTTAGGTAGAACTGTGCCCCTAACGAGCGAGCGAAATTATATTAAAACTAGCTGTGCCCCGCGGTGTTACCCGCTCATCCCACGGGAACACTAAATTTATTCGGGATGAAAAGTATCCTATGTCCTTTCCCGGGTCTCAAACTATCTCCATACCAAATTTCATCTAAGTCGGTTCAGCGGTTTAAGCGTGAAGAGGTAACAGACAGACAGACAGACAGACACACATTCGCATTTATAATATTAGTATGGATTTAGCAGTCAGTAGGTTAGGTTAAAGATTAACGACCGAAAACTGTAGGTTAGGTTTGTTTTATGACCATGGATAGCGGAGCGTCAGAATGCTTGCTTAAAAATCTTCGAGATTTAGGTATAATGAAATGTAGTCAAAAGATTTTTAGCACATTAAATATTAGGAACATTACAATTATGCACATCAATCATTCGATAGTTGAATCTTAGCCACATCAAACGATAGAACAAATAATATTTAGGACAAACGATACTATTATCAACAATTTCGGACAATCAAAAATATGCGGAACAAAGTGTATGCCATACGTTATTAGGACAAAAGACGTTATGCAACACAACGATAGGACTTTGCGTCTACTTTCCTTATGAGGACAGCTAAGGAATGGAACTCTCGTTCTGCGCACCTGTTCCCCGATAAATATAACTTGGATCTCTTCAAGTCGAGAGTGAATAGGCATCTTCTAGCCAAGCATGCTCCATCTTAGGCCTTATTGTCACTTAACATCAGGTGCAATCAAGGTTAAATGCATGGCTATTTAGAATAAAAAAAAGACTAATAATTGTATGCCATCCGATATACCGACCCTATGAAAATTCCTCTTGTACCTATGTTGTTTGTTGTGGTAGGCATTATTATTACTAGCACATTAAGTTAGACACAATAATCAATTTCCTTTTAAATCAAACAATTCAAACTGCTTCTATTGCATATATGGCACTTTATACTCTCGCGGTTTGTATACATAATTAACACAAATTATAATATGTAACGTTAGATTATGAAGGTAAATAAAGAATATCGCGATAGACCCCGTTATAATTTGTGTTAATTATATTGCATAAATTCATTATTTGAACTTCTTGATTCAGTTACCATTGTCAACGGTTGACTGAGAATAAAATAATATTCCGCTGTCAAATAAAAAATAATTTATCACACTGATATTATAAAGACGAAACTCTGCGAGTGTTTGTATGTTTTTATGTCTGTTACTTCTTCACGCTTAAAAGGCTGGCCAATATTGATAAAATTTGGTATGGAGGTAGCTGACACTGGATTAAAGTGGCTTCTAAACGGGCGATGTTTTGCTGCAATTTGTGGCCGGCAGGGTTGGGCAGTATTTGAATTACTTGTAATTAAAATACGTAATTGAAATACAAATACGTATTTGGTATTTGTATTTCGATTACTTCCTTAAAATGTAATTTGTAATTCATAATTTAAATACTTGACGCCGAGGTATTTTGTAATTAGTATTTCAAATACTTGAGGCTTCAAAATACATTTTAACATTAAAATACATTTAACCTTCATTTAGCGATCATGAGTGTGACTGCGAGGCGAGAGTGTAATGATGGTAAAGCAGCTATTAGAGTTGGCAACACTGCACCTGTTATGTACACTGTACGCTATGACTGTACGTCAAAATTGGCGATCAAAACGCAAAAAAAAGTACGTCAAATTGTCAATGTCAAACTAAGATCTAAAGTCATAAAGGTTAACGGTTTGTTTTTAGTTTTTACACGGAATAAATAGAACAGTACATTTAAAAATCTAGTGTTCATGAAAGGAAACTCTTGTTTTACTGATTAATTAATCTTGTTTTCCTCTACATTTCAGCCCGTGCCGGTTTAGATTACCTACTTATTTTGTATTTTGTAATTTGTATTTGGTATTTTAATTAAACATAGCTAAAATACTGTATTTTGTATTTTATATTTCAAATACCTTACTTAAAGATATTTTGTATTTCGTATTTTAATTACTTGTGATTCAGTATTTTGTAATTTGTATTTCAATTAAAGCAAAGCATGTATTTTGCCCAGCCCTGGTGGCCGGCAACTATGGCCGTCCCTCTCTGACACCCTACGCTAGAGCAAGATGTAAATAATGGCCGGGCCACAAATTACCCCTTATCACATAGTAACATGTATAATATACTTTTCACTTCTTATGCTCTAAAAGTTCGACTTTATGCTGTGCGCAGGTTAGGTACCTATATCGTAAAAGCGTTAGGTATATAGTTTTAGACAAAAACTTTGAGAGTAGAAAAATGTAGAGTCGAATGATGTTCTCACAATAAGAAAAGTATTTATCTTTTAAATTATATGCTGCGGGTTGATACGACAGTTTTTAGAATTTTAATCACTTCAAGACAATTATTTACATCGAAAACTTGTTATACAATGCTGGTGAATGTTTTTTTCGTTCACAGATATCGTCAAGTAGAAGAAATCGAAGCATTTACCGAGAGAAATATTAGATTGAAGAGCATCCAACTAGTTATTACTTTATGTTATTTCGGGACATTAAATAGGTACCTATATACTTAATACCTATACTGAACATAATGTAACGTGTTTAGTAAATGGTAAAAAGGTCCCATTAAGGGCCCGCAGGTTGCTAACAAATTGCGTCTGTATCTGTAAGTATGGAATTCCGAATAATATGACTACTACAGTGAAACCTGCATAACTGGGACTTGAAGGGACCAGCACATTTGTCTCACTTAAAGAGGTATTCCACTTACACAGTGTCTCAGATATACAGGTATAGATTAATGTCTGTCCCATTTACATAGGGTTCCATTAATAGAGGTAAAAAGCAGGATATTTCAGTTACAGAGGAGCGATTATTAAATAAAATTGGTAGGTAGGTGATGTATTTCATTATAAACGTTGGTTCATTATAAATTATAATCGTTGGCAGTAACAAAAAGGTAGTTACCTCATAAACAAAAATCATTAACACTTTTTAGGGTTCCGTACCCCATGGGTAAAAACGGGACTCTATTACTGAGTCTTCGCTGTCCGTCCGTCCGTCTGTCACCAGGCTGTATCTCAAGAACGGTGATAGCTAGACAGTTGAAATTTTCACAGATGATGTATTTCTATTGCCGCTATAACAACAAATGCTAAAAATATAATAAAATAAATATTTAAGGGGGGCTCCCGTACAACAAACTTGTTATAGATTATGGTACGGAACCCTTCCTGCGCGAGTCGGACTCGCACTTGCCCAATTTTTTTATAAACAGTACAAAAATACAACAGAATGCGTCAATGAAATAAATTTGTCATTTTATATCGTCCTATTTTAGGGGTCTGCAATTAAGATTAATAATTTTTTTATTAATAGGTACTTATAAATTTAATCTTAGGCATAATGTTGGTTACAATTTGTTGGCATTCCAAAATTGCTGTGCAAAACAATAGTGCATTTACTCTCTCGCGTTTTCAAATAAAATAAAGTCCCAGTTAGAGAGGTAATTGAGTGAAGTTATCGCAGTTATAGAAGTCGAAATCTTTAAATTGAAAGATAACCATTTATTAAAAGTATAACTTAAAATTAGTCTCAATAATAGAGGTAAAATACACCCGCTGTCTCAGTTATGGAGGTAATTATGAAGACAAAATCGAAAAAGCTATTTTGTCCCACTAACAGAGGTAATTCAGTGGTAAAGTGTCGGGACAGCAGTACGAGTTCCAGCTATGGAGGTTTCTCACTTATCCAGGTCTCACTTATCCAAGTTTCACTGTATTTGATAGACACTGTCACATATTCCCACGCAAATCTGGAATATTTTAATAATGAATAGAGACACAATTATAGTGTATTAGACTACGAACTAGGCAAATAAAAAAAATGTAAAAGAAACGTTGCTAAATAAATATTGAGCATGGTGATATTTAACCTTTTATTTCCTACTTGCCACTACTAAATCAGACTCGGTAGCATCAGTTAGGTGGGCGTTTTCCAAAAAAAGTCCTGTAAGTGCTTTCGCTCACAACGACGATCTTAGGTTCATCCTATTCAGAAACGATTAGTATTTTCGATGTGAATAATAAAAAACCGGCCAAGAGCATGTCGGGCCACGCTCAGTGTTGGGTTCCGTAGTTGCCCATCTTTCACAATAGACGAAAATTACGAGAAAGATTTCAAGCTCTATAAAAGGGTCGTAAACGCCAAACCAAAGTAACAGTAATTAGGTACTTATTACCTTCTGGAAGTTCTCGATTATACGCGCCAGATTGAGCGAAATGTGTTGATATAGTAGGGCACTTAATCAATATGTGTAACGTTCGAAGTGTAGGGACACCGCGCGGACTTACGTCATTTAAAAAAAAAATTATGAATTTTTGCGATAACTCAAAAACGGCTCGACCGATTTTATTCAATATAGTTTTCATTGAAAGTTCTTATAAGGCCTCATTTTCATGAATTTTTCCATAATTTTTTGACTTGTCTGTCTGTCCTTCTGTACGTCCGCGGCTTAGCTTCGTTATCATTAGTATTAGAAAGCTGAAATTTGGTATGAGTATGTGTATTTATCACGCCGACAAAACGGTAAAATAAAAACTAAAAAAAAAATCGGGTACCTCCCGTACACCTAAAGTGGGGGTGATATTTTTTTTTGTTCCAACTAGTGTGTGGGGTGTCGTTGAATAGGTCTGATAAAAATAATAGTCTTTGAACTGTTGATAAACTCAGAAGTTTTTTAAATATTCGCTCCGAAAATAAAAAAATAGTGTCCCCCCCTCTAACTTTTCAACCACGGTTCAAAAAAACATGGAAAAAAATCATGAAAATGAGGCCTTATAAGTTTTTTTTTTTTTTTTTTTTTCCTCTCCTTGACGTGACGGAAACCTAACAGGCTGCATCCGTAAGTCTTTAGATGGCTGGGGGCGGGGCTAGCCCGCCTCTCCTGCCCGGTTTGGGCCTTATAAGTACTTTCAATGAAAACTATATCGAACAAAATCGGTCCATCCGTTTTTGAGTTAAGTACCGCATAATTTCATAATTTTCTTTAAAAGGACGTAAGTTGACTTCCAGAAGGTAATAAGTAATTACAGTTACTTTGGCGTTTACGACCTTTTTATAGAACTTGAAATCCTTCTCGTAACTTAAAGCCCGAGGTTTAAGTTACGAGAAAGATTTCAAGTTCGGTTTAAATCTGCTGTTTTAAGCCCGTCTGTTGTGAAGGATGAGCAACTACGGAATCCTACACTGAGTGTGGCCCGACATGCTCTTGGCCGGTTTTTAATTAAAATCAAAGCAAACAAGTAAACAACTGGTACTTATTACACAGGTAAAATAAGTCATATAAGAGTAAGCTCTTATGTAGCCTGTGTGCTACGTGGGGGTAAAGCAATTCACTGCCCCTGACGTCACAGCAAAAAAAATAAGTGCTCCAAAATCAACAGGGATTGAAAATACTTGTCGCTGTTTGAATTGCAAAGTTTTTGATCACTGAAATTTTGACGGCTGTGGCCGACGTTGGCGTGTCAGTGGAATAACTTTCTGTTGTCGCCTCACTTCCGTAATAATGACGTTGAGTCGACGCTGCGTGGCGTGGGCGCTGGTGAGACGCTGACGCTCGATAAACGCCGCTGGCGTCACGCCGACGTTGCGCTGACGCTGCTTAAAAGTTACGTAGTGGCTGCACAGGCGCTGTTCAGGACACCGATGCTTAAAAGACGCTACTGTCACTTACTGGTACTCAC